>OY751318.1:32166771-32344380 GCA_963564615.1 Rhorus exstirpatorius
TACGAAAAATTTCAACCTAGACAGAAAGAGTTGTCGTTTTCAAATTAGACACCCCTTGAGTAGAAATGAGAAAACAGAACCTACGTGGAGCAAATCGAAAAAAACAAACCCATCAGCACGGAGACGTCCTCTGTTCAAGTTGGCACACCTCTTGTACAGGGATATCTCAAAAATTCTGTCCCAAACAGACCCAAACGTAGTCATTCTTTTTTTTTTTTTTTTTTTAATGGACCCCCTTTATATAGGACTTCAATTCTCGTATACACGGGCAGTGACAGCAACATATTTATGCGAATAGCATATACGTCAGCGAGCGCTAGCATTGATATATCTCATGAAATATCAACCCCGGGAAGCCTCTGCTAGAGAATCCAAAATCAGATCTCCAGTCTTATGTGTCCCTTTTTCCAGTGCACGCAAGATTCAACTGCAACAGCACGCCGAAATAAAATAGTTCATTGCATTCCTTGCATTGGGAAATCAATGAAATAAATGCTGAAGAGAGACATATTTTGTATACGTAATGAAAATGCGAAATTTGTAGGAATGAGATAGAGCAGACGCGTTTGAGATTAAACAAGAAGATTTGGTTGGCAAGACACTTGAAGTGACGATGATAATAATATTAGCCCCTGCATATCGCTGAATTCCTGTGCTCAGCTGGGGAGAGAGAGAGAACGAGAGCGGATTTTGGTATCTCGCACAAAAAAAGAAAAGTTGCAAGTCGAAACTTGCATATTGCACATTACGAAAATGACGAGAGGATGCAATTTTTTTGCCTCGGTGCAATTTTTTGCCTCGGTCACAAAGCTCTTATTCCTCTCTACGTGCGAGTGAATCTTTCAATTTTGACTTCCTCGCATAGAGGAATATTCGTGAGCGAGATAAAAAAAAAAGGCTTTGCACAATTTCGATAACTATACGAGGAAGCAATGCGCAAGTTTCAATTTTTAACTTTTTTGCATTTATATTTATGTGAAGATATAACGATATCTCAAAGTTTGCAGAAGTTCGAGCGAGTATACCGATTTTTAGATAAATTGAAAATTTCATAAAATCCGAAGCCCTCCATTGATTTATTGAAGGATGAATTATGAATTATGTGAAAAAAAAAGTTAGCACGATGTCTCTGAAAATTTGGACAAGTCCGAAGCGATTAGAGAGACATTTTTCGTAAAATTAAAAATTTCATAAAATCCGAGTCACTGTATTAATTTTTATAAAAATTACAGTTATAATATAAAAGGGTTTATCGTGCTTTACTTGACTGCAAAATATTTCAGCACACGCACACACACACAACGTGAGGAAATTTTTTCTAAACGTGATTTCTCGTTTTGGCACATATTGAACAGATTTGAATTGAAAACGAAAAAAAAAATGGTGAATGTTTACTTTTCGTCGGCTTTTCTGAATTTTGAAAATTCTTGGGTTTTTTTCTCTCGACAAACACGTTTGTTTTGGTCCCAATAATGATAATCAGGTGGGGGAGGCCTGAAAAAATTAAGAGGTTATACATGAATATTCGAAATTTGTTTGTAATTATTGGGACCAAAACAAACGTATCGACGCAAAAAAAATCCAAGAATTTGCTAAATTCTTAAAAATTTGTTTGTAATGATTGGGACCAAAACAAACGTATCGACGCAAACAAAATCCAAGAATTTGCTAAATTCTTAAAAATTTGTTTGTAATTATTGGGACCAAAACAAACGTATCGACGCAAAAAAAATCCAAAAATTTGCTAAATTCTTAAAAATCGTCAAAGTAAACAATTACAAAAAAAAAAAAAAAAATTGTACCAAAAACAGTTTCCTCTATGAGAAAGCAAAAGTAATGAATAATGTAAAAGCAATATTACTGAAATATTTGCATTCCGGTTATGTATTTCGAGTCTTTCTCTCTCTCTCTCTCTCTCTCTCTCTTTCTCTATCTCTTGAGAAATATAAAATTAATTATTTGAAAAATTAACTCAAGAATCATTGAAACATGTGCGGTTTCGTGTCTGCAATTTCCGAGTCATGACCAAAATATGATGATGAAGGAATTGTGCTATTTTGAGGGCAAATATACACGCGGGATATTAATATAACCACCGCGCGAAACATACTCGTAGACGGCGCGGTAGTTTATTTTCGAATTGTGCATTTACACGAGTATGGTGTCAGTTGAAATATACGACGGAAATACGGAATGCTTTCCGACCTCTGATGACTCCATCTTCGTTTAATTCGCGGAATTTGCGTGCAGTCAGCCATTGAGGTTGAATGATTTCCTCATTAGAAAAATTGTTGAAAAAAATCCCTACTGTGAACATTCGCAGTTACAAAAAAAAAAAAAAAAAAAAAAAAAAAGTATAATTGGACCACAAATCTTCATTTCACTCGGGGAATTCGAGAAATTCCGATTCAATGTTTTTGTTTTTTTTTTTTTTCTCGTTATATCCGCACAGATTTTTTTTTTTCTTTTTATTTCTGAGATTTACAGTTCCGAAAATGACCCATTCAAATCTTTAACAGCGTTGCAAACTTTACTTGCAGAGTTGCCCAACGAGCGACGCGAGCCTGCGGTATAGTACACGCGTAGACTTTCCGCGAAGACACGCGCACTCGAGGCTCCCTTTCGTTGGACAAAAGTTCACTTAATTCTATATATATAAGGACTTTGCCGATAGCTATGCCCTCTACTTTTGTGCATTGCTAACAACAAGTGGCACTTGGTGTAGTGTCAAGTTTCAAGCGGTGTCTCTCAATACTCCTTCTCCCTCTGACTACCCCTTCGCAATACCCCTTCCCCCTCCAACTATAGTGACCCAATAAGTTTTTTCGAGACTCCTATATACGCCAATTGTCTCAAAAGTTATCTGTAAATCCTTTTTGGGGTTCACTTTTATAATATCGTTTCATTGCGATCGATGGGAAAAAAAAAAAACAGAAAAGGTGAAAGGAAACGGCGATTTCAAAGAGACCAAGCCGTGTGTGTTTATAATGATATAAAAACGCGTGTACCGGATCGTAAATTTTCATCTTCGACGAGACTGCTCAGCATGCGATCCAACGTTCGTAGCCCTCTAATTGCATCACACGCGCTGAGTCTTGGCCGTGGAAAATAAAAAATAAAGAAAAAAGCCAGCCGGTAAAATTATCTCTTTTTATATATATATATATATATATATATATATATTCATTTAATTTTTATCTATTCAAGATCACGAAGAAATTTACCGACAATAATATGTAGTCGTACATACATGCATTAATAACACATGCGAGTATGTACAATCAATTCATACGCGCGTTTGTGTGCGTATATGCGTGAGGTGGTCTATATACTCGGTAATCGTCGTGCGTGCACGATGAAGGCCGCAAGAGCTCCGGAGGAGTGCAGGTCGTGTGGGATTAACAACACAAGGTCTGCCGGTTCTGTTTACTGGTTGTTTCGTTAATGGCCGTGTACACACAAATACAATATATCACTACACACACGCACGTATATATATATATATATATATATATATATATATACTATAAGGGTTTTACGGGGCTTGGGTGCAACGAGACATCGTTTAACGATCCAAACAAACCCGAAAATTAATCTTTTTCAAACTGGACACCCCTTCTGCAGGATTGTAAAAAAAAGCCTAACCCAAACAGAGCCATTCTTTATCCAATATTTGTAAAATATACATAACGTTATATATGCATGTATAACGCATCCTTTTATGTATCTTCATATGCATAAAAATTGTATGGTTACAAGGTGCTGTAGATGTGGAAAACATTGAAAGTGACTCGATAGTGAGACGCATACAAAAGAGCGAATTTCGCCTCACTTTAGTCTAATTTGCTGCATAACACTTATACGATTGATAATTAATAATATTTCATCGTTGGGGTGATAAACCATTATTATCATATCGCCTTTAGTCCACTCATTCCGGCCAGAAATATAAAGGTATACATAATGCAATCTTTCACAGAATTGATTTTACTTTTGGAAAATGTTCAGGGCTGTCCCCGCCTGAGTATAAATTTTTAAGTTGACGAGACAAGCGGAGGTTCGATCTTCAGTCGCCATCTTGGAAAATTCGTTTTATCAAATATCTCGTGAACCGTGTGTGCATCGTAGGACAAAAATAATGGAAACCTTTATTGTGGATGATGAAATTCTCTGCAACTTTTATGGGAAACTTTTTCCTGCATAGCGCATGGTTTTTTATTTATAGCGCAGCAAACTTTTCCAAGCACACTTTTACTTTTACATCAAACTTTGACTATATACATTTAGCAATATAACCATGCTTAGAAAAGTTTGCCACGCTATAAATAAAAAACCATGCACTTTACAGGAAAAAGTTTCCAATAAATGTTGTAGGAAATTTAATTATCTACAAAAAAGGTTTTCACTGATTTTGTCGTACGATGCACGGTTCACAAGGTATTTTATATCTTGAAAATTTCTTTAAAAAATTTTCTATGCACAATGAACTAAGGGGATGAGATAATTTTTTTTTTTTTAAATCATGCGGATCTCGGCTGGGCGTAAATTTCTTACATATATGTAGGAATTTTCTCTATATATATATATATATATATATGTATAGGGGGAGACCCTTTCTCGCATCCTCTCTTGAGGGTATGCTATTATCATAATTGCTGCCAATAACGGCCCATGATTGGCGCACTTCACGCTCTTCGAGTGTTCTTTTTCGGTAGTCTTACTCTCGAGCCAGCACATACCTATAATCCCACAGCATGTATGTATACACCGAACCTCGAGAAACTCGTGCGTAGATGTATGTGCGTGCATATATTATAATATACGTATAGCTCGCATCGCCGATATATACGCCATTGCACGTTTGCCTTATCCCTCCATCGTCTCATTATCTTTTTTTTTTTTTTTTCATGTTTCTTTCTTCTTTCTATTCGCTTCTCTCTTCTCATCTTCGCCGCTTCTCGAGACACCTCTCGTCTCTTTTTCTTCCAAACGCTTATATTCTTGATTCGAGCCATGCACGAGATTCACGGATCTTTTGTATTATTCTTATATGACTCTCGAGAGTAAAGGGACTATGACCGAGAGAGCAAGAACAAGAGAGAGAGAGAGAGAAAGATTTATACAGCTGCAACTCGATTTATTCGAATAATCCTAATGGAATTGGAAAATATTTATTAATACTTGATTATTTGATTGAAGAAATCTATAAGATCGTTAATAATTCAATAAAATAGATCTCACTGGACTATTTCGTTATACTGGATTTTCTATAATTCGTTGAGCCGTTTTTTTTTTTCCTAAATCTATACATAGCTCGCAGTCATATTTGCCAATTTTCGATTATATCGACCCGACCATTTAAAATCCCGGGAAAAAATATTTAAGATCTACGCAATAGATCAAATTTAAATTGAGCGTAGTTCAACTGCTCGCTCTTATATATTTATATATAATAATAATAAATATTGTTGTTATTATTATTATTATTATTATCATCGGTATAGTACTGTTATTATTATTCTTTTTTTCGCAACAAGTCGAACAATAAGTCGATATGGCGAACAGGTTGCGTCGCAATTTTATCCTAAGAAGACGGTAAAACGAGCGAAGGTTCGTAATATTTTCAGTCCGACTGTACCCGTCATAAAAATGCCTCCTGTTTCATGCGCTAGCTGCGAAAAAAAAACTTGCAAGCTCGCTTGGTAATCCATACGACTTATATATGCTTGCTGGTTCTTGGTTCCGTGAGAGATGGAGGGTCGTCTCCGACGATCGTAAAACGTACGCGCATACGCGCTCAAACGTGAGTCTCCTCTTTTACGTGCTGGCACACGTTTCTAACTGGTGCATAGAAAATATGCCAGTATATATATATATACAATGTCGCCCTCCATGCATACTCGGCCACCCCGTTTTTTTTTGTCTCGAAAAATTATTCAGTATTGGGCATTTCGAAGGACACTATATCCATGAAATTTCACCAAAATTTCAATCCCCCACTATTGTTGGTTCTCGAGATAATGATTAACGAATTCTCAATTTTGTAAAAAATCATAACTTTGTAACTTCTGATCGGATGTAAACGATTAAAAAAATAATATTTTTCATTTTTTTTTGCTCTTTTCGCTATTTTTTCACTATTTTTTTTCCCCGATAGAGGAGGGCAATACGCAACTCCACAGGATTTTATTAGGATGGAAGAGGGCATCGGTGAAGAAAGAAAAATTGTTTTTTTGTCAATTTACCCCGAAAACTGTCTGATGAGTTTTTATCCGATGACGAAATATTTTTTTTTCTGAAAAGGGCACAATAAATAAATAAAAAAATATTATTTTCTTAATCGTTTAAATCCGATCAGCAGTTACTAAGTTATGATTTTTACGAAATTGAGAATTCATTAATCATTAGCTCGAGAACCAACAATAGTTGGTGGGGGGGATGAAATTTTGGTGAAATGTCATGGATATATTGTCCTTCGAAATGCCCGTACTGAATAATTTTTTCGAGGCACAAAAAAATGGGTGGCCGAGTTGTAATGGAACGCGACGTGTATATAGATAAAGAGAGAGAAAGAGAGAGAGAGAGAGAGGCTCGTGCAAAAGCTCTTACGTGTGTTTATATTTGTCACACACTCTTTTCCATCTGCAATGTTTCATTATACTTTGTCATGTATACAAGGTTTTTAACGCACACACGCACATATTATAAGTTTAGAAAAAAAAATTCATGTTGCGGCTAATTGCCTGATTTTAATTTAAAAAAAAAACAAAAAAAAATTATCGATTCGCGTTACGCGAATGTAACTAGACGAAAATTGTATATTGATCAACGTACCCGGAGTAACTTGGAGAATTCATTGGCACGAGGATCGATTCGCATCGCCAGAGAGTGACTCGACATTTTCATTTATTTTGTTTGAGCTTTATTCCTTTCTTATCTATTCTGCTCTCTCTCTCTCTTTCTCTCTCTCTCTCTCTCTCTTCTCTCTCTCTCTCTCTCTCTCTCTCTCGATTTTCTTTCATTCTATAAATTCTTGCGAGCAGATAACGTGCTTCACCACGCTATCTTGAACTTGATTGGGAGAATGGGCTGCATCTACTTGAGAGAAGCGGCGAGATATATAAAACAGCAGGCCGCAGAGGCAGAGAGGAAGTCCCGAGTACACAGTGTTAGTTGTCAGTTGGCTCTGTATTTGTGGCAAAAAAAAAAAATAAAATTAAAAAAAAAAGAAAAATCCCCCCCCCCCCCCCCCGGCACAATTAAGGAAACTCGAGAGCTTCCGAGACATCTCTTCTATATCTCTCTGCTTGCCATCTAAATTCTTTTCGCCCTCTTTCATCCACTTGCACCACCATCCTTCTTTTTCCTGAGGCTCCTCTTCTTATACTTACCTTCCGTATTTAACCTCTATATCTGTCCACGCGTTTGTAGCTTTCTATCTCTCTCTTTCTCTTTCTCTCTCTCTCTCTCTCTCTCTCTCTTTGTCTTTGTCTTTGTCTTTATCGTCCCTTATCTCGGTCTCTTGCGGACCACGCATGGGACATTCGACATCAAATTGACCTGGCCGGTAAGCCTTCGCCATTCTTTAATTTACCCTTTTCAACCCTATACAGGGTGACGCGAAATAATACCCTCGACCGATTTCCAGATTACAAAAAAAAAAAAAAATGGGCTCGTGATTGCGGTGCAAAGTCGTTCGAAATGGGAGAAATAGTGAAAATCAATAGTTTCAGTTGAAATCGATTTTGTGGAAAACTTTGGCGGGAAATTGTCTGAGCGGAAAACGAAAATTTTCAGCCACGATCCGGGCGCGATATTAGTATAAGAGTGATGCAGGCAAATGGTTTAAAAAAAACAACAACATTAAAAAAAACCATTTATCCTGTCACGAGGTTTAGGTATATCACGCGATAAAATTTATATTCAAGGTAGTGATAACATTTTTTTATTGGCCAATCGTGTTCGACTTTACACAGGAAGCGCATATGGCGCGGGGAAGGGGGGGGGGGTAATGAAAAATAAAGTTACGCTAAATTTTTCCATGCACAATAATGAGCTTAGTTGAAAAATGAGTGTATGATTATCCAAAACTTTTGCGATGCATTGTAACAATTTGTTGTCTATCGTAATTAGACGTGGATCAAATTTTTGGATCAACGTAGATTTGAATTTTGGAAAATCGTCGATCTACCTAGACCTCCGTTAGGTCTACTCAGATCCTGAGTAAATCTGCTGAGATTCAATTATAGATAAACGGAGATCTGAGAAGAAAAAGTATTGGAAAATAATATTAGGTCGACTCGAAGGTAAATCTACCGTTATACAACGGAGATCTATGTATAGATAGAAGTACGAGATTTTTTTAAATTCCGATCTACATTCTACATGCATAAAGTTTGATGCAAAAATGACTGCGTAGATGTAAATCAGATCTAAATTGAATCGATACGCAGTGTATGAATTTTTGAAAATCGTAGAGCACAACTTTCCTCAAATCGTAGATCTACCTAGATCTGCGTTAGATCTACTTAGATCTGAATAAATCTACGGAGATTTGAGTACATAAACGGAGATTTAATAAAGCAAAAGTACATGATATTAGGTCGACTCGAATTGTACGTAAATCTACCGTTATATACGGAGATCTAGGTAGATCTGCAATTTTCCAAAGCTTGGATCTACGCAGATCAAGCTTGATCTAAAAAAAAAAAAAAAAAAAAAAAAACTAACTGCATTGACTTTGTCTCATTGCGTTATGGAAAAATGGGCTGTTTTGTAAAACTTATTTATCACACCGAGTTCGCAATGTATTCTATCAAACCCTGTCAATATAAGAGCCAAGCTCCTCACTCATATATACGGGAAGAGTAATGCGAAAATCGATCTCAAAAGCTATTCGTAATATTTTTCGATAAACCTGGCGACAAAACATCTGCCACAAAATATATATGATCGCAGTGAAATGCATAATTCCCGGATATAGTTTTTTTTTTCGATCCCACGAGAAGTCGAGAGCTGAAAAAATGATGAGAGCGCCGTTATCAACATGACGTTGGATGCCTCATATATATATATATATATATATATATATATATGTATCGTACTATCTGGCTCTATTCTTCTTACATTCTTCTTCCAGCTTCCGGCTAGTTTCTTCGCTTGTACACTTGTCTTATCTGAAACTCTCTCGTTTAACGCCCATGGGCTACGGAAAACTTTTGTGCCAAAGTCGGATGCTTTCTGTACAGCAGAATATATAACTCTTCCATCTCTCTCTCTCTCTCTCTCTCTCTCTCTCTCTCTCTCTTGTTTACTTCGTTTTTCCGAGACATAAATAAGAAAGAGAAAGACCGTTGAAGCTTGGAACTCGCGGAGGATAGTACACCACTTCATAGAATGATATGTATAACCATAGTACGTATTATATAATGTACATACATGAATACAAAGGAGTAACACTCGGAGTAACAGTATATAAACATTATAGATATACACGAGTCGCGTAAATTTTTTCATAATTTTGCGAAAACTTTTGATTACTTTATTCAAGCTAATCGCTGGCAAGCAAAATTTATGAACTCACGAAGCGTGTCGTTTGCACAGCTTGATTAATCCGTCTTCTTTGTACACTCTCCTGCGGGCTTATTCTATACGCATATTTTTCACGGTTCGCTTCCTCCGATCGGGGAATATTCGTTTTCGCGAAATCGCCTCGCAAAAAACTATATGCGATGGCAAATGTGCAAAAGTTTAAATTTGCTTTTTATCGAAGAAAAAAAAAATGTGAATTTGAATATCGAGATCACTATAATTAAGATTCCGACGAAAATGGCAATTACTTTATTCGTTTCACTCGCTCGAATATATGCAACTTCTATAATCGTTACATCGTCCCGTGGATATATATGCTGATTCACTTTTTTCTTGTCCTACGGATATTGCCCATTATCTTTTCTTTACCGAACAGCTTATATACACAGCTGTACATTCGGGAAATTTTTGATTTTTCATTGAGGAAGCTTTTCTTTTTTGGGGAAGAAAAAGCTTTCTCTATGAGGAAGCAAAATTTCGAGATTTTCATCTCAACGCGTTCAAAATCTCCTAAAACATCGAGAAACACACCATTCGAAAAAAAAAAAAAAATTGTATCTGTGATAAAAACAGTGTCCACGCTTTAACTTTTGTAAATTTGGAGCTATCAAGCCCCCAACTTTTTATACAAATATAGTCATATATGACAAAAATAGTTCAAACCTTTTTTGCAGGTGATGAATTTATCTACAACTTTTATCGGAAACTTTTTTCTGTATAGTGCATGGTTTTTTATTTATAGCGCAGCGAACATTTCCAAACATGGTTATTTCTAAATATGTAGTTTGGTAAAGTTTGCCACGCTGTGAATCAAAAACCACGCACTATACAGGAAAAAGTTTTCGATGGAAGTTGTAGAGAATTTTATTGTCTACAAAAAAGATATTTACTCTTTTTGTCGTATGATGCACGGTTCACGAGATATTTGATGAAACGATGTATTCCAAGATGGCGGCTAAAGCTCGGACCACCCGCGTCCCGTTAACTTGAATTTACACTCAGGAGACATCCCTGAACCTTTCCCAAAAGCAAAATCAGTTCTATAGATGATTGCATTATTGAGGTATAGTAGTCTGGTAACTTGAGCCGATTTTCATGTCTTCTTTGGAGGTCGTTTTTTTGTAGGAAAATAAAAATGAATCGTTTTGGATATTTAGGATGTTTTTATTTACATATTACAGATACAAAAAAAATTTTTTTTGAAAAAATTTAATAGTTTATTATTATTATTATTATTATTATTGATCGAAGTTGGCACCTCGAAAAAAAAAGCGCATGATGTTATCTGAAATCAAAAATTCTTGATAATTCTTAATCCATAGACATGTCATTCTCGTCGGAACTACCGAGAAATTTTTTCACCCCTAACTTTTTATTTTACAACCCCGTCTTTGCTAAAATAAAAGGACTTTTTTTTTCCAAAGTCCGCTATTTTGTTATTTATCCATGAAATTTAACTTCAGTAGTTCCGACCAGAATGACATGTCTATAGATTAAGAATTATCAAGAATTTTTTATTTCAGATAACATCAAGAGCCAAAATCACCGGGGCCACTTACGCGCTTTTATTTCGAGGTGCCAACTTTGATCAATAATAATAATGATAAACTATTAAATTTTTTCAAAAAAATTTTTTTTGTATCTTTAATATGTAAATAAAAACATCCTAAATATCCAAAACGATTCATTTTTATTTTCCTACAAAAAAAAGGCCCTCCAAAAAAGACATGAAAAGCGGCTTAAGTTGCCAGACCACTACCTTAACCTACTTTTGTGGCTAGAATGACAGGATAACTGCGAGTGAAATTAAATCATGAGGGAAGCAATGTGCAAACTTCGAATTTGCACAATTTTTTTATTTTTTTTTTTTTTCAAACGCGATCTGTTAACCAAGAAGCCCTCGGCGAGCAGTTTGCTTGTCCCTTTAGATATTCGATCCGCAATGCCAGGTCCGAACGGTTTACCTGCTATACGGGGGAGACCGCGAGAACACCCTTACGATTCGCACGATAAATCCGGATTAGTTACGTCGTAATCGCTCCGCACAGAGGCAGGTACACGGTTCCTCGGGGGTTCTCGTGAGAGGAAAATTATAATCTCCTATATAGCCCCACTCTCTCGCTTCCCATAATTTGCAAGGACAAGAGGCACGTAATTTTGGGCGTTATGACTTTTGTGTAGTATTCTACACTGTATTTGAAACATTTCCCAGGCGTTTTTATAACGCAACTTAGCAGCCTGAATACGTATAGAAGAGCAAATGATCACAGCGCTCTCTGGAATAGCCGTAGGTACCACGAAAAAAAATAAAGCTTTATTCGGATTTTCGGAAAAAACAAAAACGAAGATCGGTAAACGACTCGCAGCCTCTTTTTGCTAAATGATCTTTATGTCACACTTTTATATGGATATATACACGTGGTAATCGACCTGGGCCGAAAGTAGCACAACGTGGCCATTAATGTTCTTCGCCAACTATCGATATCGTCTATCTACACTGTATGCTTTAAGCTGGGGGTAAAAAAAAAAAGAAAAAACGTTTGCAAAAAGGAAACATTTTCTTCCATGGATATTCGCTTGCAGTTAGTTATACCGCTGTTTACCGAATGCTCCTCGTTATTGGACTAGTATAATCTGTATCAAGCGGCTATATATATATATATATATATACGCGCGTGCTACCCGCGGATTTTCCATTTCCATTTCATACGGCGTGGAAAAAAAAAAAAAAAAAAAAAGAAATTGTCGAACGGTCTTTTTGCTTCCGAGCCTAATGGATCTCGGCCAGAAGCCGTTAAAACCATCGTCGGGATTACGATTATTACCTCATGTCGCGCTTCCCCGACTACACTTTTTTTTAATATTTTTTATTTTTTATTACATCATACGATTTCACGCGGTTTGCAAAGCTTTTTTTTCCTTTCGCCTTTCGCGCTAGATGAACCGCGACAATAATTTTAAATGCCTATTTATCTACTTATAAAAAAAAAAAAATAAATCAACTCTCGATCGCCAAACGTTTGTTTTTTTTTTTTTTTATTTTTTTTTTTCGGCTTACACGGTTGACGCCTCGCACAAATCCTCGCTTTTTGAAACGATTTTGTTTGTTTGTTCCAAATAACGCGTTGAAGTTTATCCGGTTTATCGATGCTGCGGCTTTACAAGAAAATCCGTGCATTTATGAAAAAGAAATGAAAATAAAAAAAAAAAATCGATTACTCACATGTAGTATAAAAGCATCGAAAGCATCAACGGGAGGGACACAATGAAATAACAATAAAATTCGAGTGTTTTGGAATTTCAAGGATTATCAGCGCGCTGTCTTTTCAGTATAAATAAAATTTCAGCTCGATTTTCCACTCTCATATATCTTGAATTATATTATCTAACTTGAGTAATATTTTATACGAACTATACGTTGGTATTTCCGAAAGAAAAAATATTCTTCATTGCCATGTGAGTATATAGTTTTAGATATATCGGACCAACTTTCCTATATATATTTACTTCGAGAGACCTAACGGTAACGTGGATTAAAAAAAAAAAAGTTTTATATTATGCGAACATTTTTCTGACGCCATGTACAAGAAACCGAAGGTTCATATGAGCTGTGTCCACTTTAAAAAAGGACGAGTCCGTTTCGGTTTGGGCTTTTTTGGGTTGGTGTATAAGCGAGCCTCAAAAACTAAACTAAAGTTTCGTTGATAAAAAAAAAAAAAAAGTACTCGTCGCTCTCGCTCCAGCCGAAAGAAAACGCACGAAACCGAAATTCCTGAGGAACAGAAGTTTATCGATTTCGCGTTAAATGTCCCATATTATCCCTCTCGATAACGCCCATGTTATGTATATTTGTTTCTTTTTTTTTCCCTCGAGGCCGAGATTTGAATCACCGACCCCTGTCCGTGCTCTGATTTATAGACGCGAGTGCACTTTAAACTCGACCAAAACGTGTACCGTTTTAAAAATATCTTTTTTTTTTTTCCATGTCCCTTCCGTTGGTTTTGCGAATAAGCGTCGGTTCATGCGTGCCCGTGCGGTACGGTTTAGCGAAAAAGGGACTGCAAACGTCCTCGGGATTCATGCATTTATATGCACATCCATATACGTTCGCATATCCATATATGTAATATGTATTAGATTTAATTCGAGGGCTTGTGGGATTCACGAATTCAAAGGGGAGGAAGAAAAAAACATTCAAAAGCCACACCAATGTCGCTGATAATACGGTCGAAAAAAATGGAAAGATTTGCAAAGATCGAAAGATCAAAATGCCCAAAATGTCTTTTGATTTTTATTCGACCGTAAAATCCCCGATATTCAAATGAAACCGCTCGTATCAATTGAAGGGTCTCTGCGGGTTGTTGCCCATCACTGCACCAGAGGGCCTTTGATTATCTGCAATTTTCACTGAGCGAGTCACGCAGAAGTGACTTGTACGGGGGAAAAAAAAAACACGATGAATAAAATCGAACGAAAAAATATAATGCCAATTTTTACGTTTAATGTGACTAGATAATTTTAACGTTGTTGACTATCGAAGCCGATCGAAGCTTTAATTTGTCGATGTGCTCGAAAGTACTCGATGATATACAAACCTTTCGTTTTTTTCCTCCCGTATTATGGAATATGAAAAGAAATGTCTCATGTCCAAGCGAACTTACTTCAGAGATCACTTTGTGTCGATTCGTAGCAAAAAAAAATGTTATATATCATAGCCACGACTTACTACTTTGGGTTATTTTATGATGCTTCACGATGCCTTTTTGGCGTCCTCCGGTCATTCTATATTCACTAGGGGCTTCATCAGTGTGCCTCGACTTTTGGGTTTGGCTAACAGAGAGTGAGAGAGAGAGAGAGAGGCGTGGCGGTCAACAGTGCTGGGCTTTTTTTTTTTTTTGCAGCATTCAAGGCCCTCTGTTTGTTATAAATTTATAAATACGTGTACCTACCAAAATTTTAAAATGTTTTATTACTTCTATCAATTTATAGTACAAATTGACAACAATCGATAGCTACTTAATACGAATTAATTAGGGGGGGGGGGGGGGGTGGAGAGGGGGTAACTACGAAGAGAGTCGAAGTCAGCATGAATTGAGATAAAATGCCAAATGTATACATGTATACATGTATACATGTATACATGTATACATTTCAAAAGTCACTGACAATTGTGTCTGAGAGGTGCCTCATTGGACTTTTATATACATATAAATATCAATGTTGGTCATCTCCTCTGAGACTCGATTGCCTTTCGCGAGGTATTTTTGGTGCTTGTAATTCATAATGAAAATGGTGGCTCGATTCGAATGAGGAAAAATTATGAAAAAAAAAAACTTGAAAATATAAAACCTTTTGCTGCATTATAAACGCATACTCGTGCGACGATAAAAATTCATACCGAGGGATTAAAATCATGCGAGGCCAGATGTTGTGGCGCCCGGAGTGTGCACACACTTTGCTTGCATCACCAGCAAGACTTTGTTCCATGAAAATAGAGATCACCAGCACCCCTTGTCAGATGGCACACGATGCTCTCCCCCCACGACCCTTTTCTCGCGGTTTGCACGCGTGTTCGAGATGGAGCGCGCGCTCTTGTGCAAACGTTTCTTCGCATATATATGCTACACCGCGTCAGCAGTTTCATATCTGCCCTATCTATATGTGACGCGCTTGTAATGCAAGCCCTTCGTACTCAATTTTTTTTTTTCTTTTTCGTCAGCTATCGTTGTCGGTTCAACGTGTGGTATATATCAGCATAGCCTCCCCTAAATCCTCACGGGGGGGGGGGGGGGGGGGGAGGGGATCTTCTATGCTCTTGTCTCTATCTCGAATCATCTTCGTCGTGATTTCGTAACCATCTTGAATATTGATCGAGGAATCGAAACGGCAATTTATCGCTTTGCAGCTTGCGGGTCACAATAGCGCAAATCGGAAAAAAAAAATGTATTGTTCATCATTGAAATGCACATCGTTGCACAAGTATATTTTTGAGAAAGGAGCTCGAGAAAATTTTCAATGGAGTTCTCACCCCCCACTTAGCCCAGTCGATAATAGACCACAAATCGCAATGCAAAATTATGACCAAGTTTTTTTTAAAGTTGCATGCGTTTTATTGACAGATAAGGGGGGCTTAACTTGAAAAGTCAGCGGTCGCACACGTATCCGGCGAAAGTCGCCATCTTGAAAAACTCGTTTTATATCATATCTCGAAAACGGCTGACTCTACGATAAAAACAGAAAAAATTAATAATTGTTGATTGAGTTGCTTAGCTGGATAAAGAAAAAAACGGCAGTCCCATCATCGGAGCTATTTTTATCATTGACTGTCAATACATTTCGAGTAACTTTCTATTTTATAAAATATTATTATCGTTGTTTATACAGATTCTATAAAAGAAAAAAAAAGAAGATTTACGACACTAAGCAAGCTGTAATTAAAAAACGGTGAGTTAAAATGAGGAATATATTTATCTACAAAAAAGGTCTCTATGTTTTTTATCCTAAAGTCAGCCGTTTTCGAGATATGATATAAAACGCGTTTTGCAGTCAGAATTTTAAAGGATTCAGATGGATTTGATGCAGATTTTGCGGGCTTCGGATAGATTAAGCAAGACTTTGAAGGACTGAAATCGATTTAGTTGGATTTAGAAGAGTACAATCCAACTCCGAAGAATTTAGAAGGTTTTAATCCGGACTCGAAAGAATTTAGACGGATTTGTTCCTGATTTCGCAGATTTTAGATGAATTATGTTCAAACTCGGAAGAATTTAGATTAATGTAATCGGTATTCCGAGGAATTTCATTGGATTTGATCCGTACTTGAGACTATCATCGATTCTATTGGATTTAGAAGATTTAGATGGATCTGATCAAATCCTCAAGTATTTACAGAGGCTTAATCACGACTTGAAATGATTTCGATGGATTTAATCCGGATTTAAGAGGATTAATGTGAACCGGATTCAGATTTTGCGGGCTCAGGATAGATTAAGTAAGACATTGAAGGGCTGAAATCGATTTAGTTGGATTTAGATGAGTACAATCCAACCCCGAACAATTCAGAAGGTTTTAATCCGGACTCGAAAGGATTAAGACGGATTTTGTCCTGATTTCGCAGATTTTAAACGAATTATCATCAACCTCGGAAGAATTGAAATTAATGGAATCGGTATTCCGAGGGATTTGAATGTATTTGATCCGTGCTTGGGACTATCATCGATTTTATTGGATTTAGAAGATTTAGATGGATCTGATCCAATCTTGAAGTATTTAAAGAACCTTAATCACGACTTCAAAGGATTTAGATGGTTCTAATCCGGATTGAAGGGGATTAATGTGAAATTAATCCGGATTCAGATTTTTCGGGCTTAGGATAGATTAAGTAAGACTTTGAAAGACTGAAATCGATTTAGCTGGATTTAGAGGAATTCAATCCACTGCCGGATACGTGAGACCGTAGACTTTTTAAGTTAAGCTCCTTATCCGTCAATAAAACGCATGCAACATTAAAAAAACTTGGACAGAATTTTGCATTACGCCCCCCCTATAAATTCAATCCCCGCCGTTGACTGGGCTACACTTCCTTACATCTCGCAGGTCGTGAGAAAACACACGTATATGGTGCTCGTAATGTGTGTGTGTACATATCAATACAGCGGATTATCCGCGTTCGTGCGCTCCGCCGAATATCCATATAGTCACGTATCCGCACTTTTACCATTATTGCCTATACTATATTATTATTATTTTATACAACACATATTATATCGTAAACACACATTTTGAGGCTCAATCTTCCGTCATGGTGTAGAATAATTTGTGGGATCATCGCTCTCGCTTGCTCGTGGAAATTTTATATTATTGGTTATTCATTTCCTTGTACAGAAGTGATCAGGTGCGATTGGGGGAAAAAAAAAATATATATTCTTCAGTCCCTTGGATTACTGTACAGTGGGCATTGAAAAGTCTCGACGAAATCAGAGTCGAAATTTTTCCTCGAAATCTCCTTTGAACCTCAAATTCTCTTCGGGAGTTGGTCAAGTGTCTTGGGAGTATTTTCAAAAGTCACAGGAGGGCAACGACGTATTCGTTACCGTAGTCCGTAAATTTGATCTAAAAAAACAACTGCATGGATCTAAATTAAATCTACGCTGATCATATTTGATCGAAAAAATAACTATGCCGATCAAATTCGATGTAAAAAATTACTGCTTGGATTTAAAATTTGTTCTTCATCGTGACAAGATATAAAAGTATTTTTTTCTCTGAATTGATGGCGATTCCATTTACATTCCTGAAAAACAAAGACGATCCTTGATGTGAAATCTGTTGCAATTGCGACAGGTAAAAAAAAAAAAAAAGAATTGACCGGCACGGTTGATTGAACAAAAAATCGCAAATGTCGTCTTGATAACGGTTGCGTTTTACAAATCTTGTGAATAATCATATTGGCTTTTTTTTCATTCATGTATCACTTAAAAATTAGCACAGAATATGAGAAAATATCGAAGACTTCAATGAACAATGAATTTTTGGTAATCGTCAAGGAATAGCCCATACATACCATGATATATTACGAATTATATGCCCCAGGATGGATGACGTCAGGCTCCTAATATATATATACTATATATATATATAAACGCTAAAAATGGGGTTTGTAATAATGGTGCCTTTCGTTTTGGTGATACATATTGATAGCTGTGTACGTACAATGTACATAATAGAAGTATAGTGCTGTGAAGAAGGGGTGAGAAGTTGGATGGGGTTGTTATAAGCTCGGGCTCTGGGGTGACACGCATGGCCAGAGTGATTATATCGACAATAGGTCTCTCCCCCCGAAGGATCGATCCTCGTTTCTCGTTTCTCCTCGTACCACAAACGTCTGCTGCTCCTATCGCTAACAGTAAAATTTTCCATTATTTTTTTTTTTCCATCTGCCTCATATCATATAAGATACTCTGATTGTTGCCTTGAACAATTTACCCCCCCTCTCGATATTCCTCACGAATCCTCACGATTCTTTGCATCTTACTCATTATACTTTTCCCTTTTTCACGCTATTACCCCGTTTTTCTTTATTTTTCATTTTTTTCCCCCTCGCTCACCCTTCCCTCTTCAACCATCGTATTTCGTCTGCTGTTGTATTTCTTGAAAAAAAAAAAAAGTTTACATCATTCCCGATATCAGGAGTTATTATTCGTACAGCTCGTGAAGTTAAACTTAAGAAAACGACTCGTAATAATTTTTCATGGAAAAATTATGAAAAGCCATAGGTAATGCTAACGTTCACTTTGTAGAGGGCAACTATTATTTCCCAGTCAAATTTTTCTTCAATAACTCTTATATAATTATGGTGTCTTGAATTTGGTTCATTGAGTTTTCATTCGCGTGATCCTGCAACGAATGTTTTAACTTTCGATAATAAGATGCTCGCTGGAAGGAAGAATTATAGTTGGATGTTTCCACTTGGCGATCGAGAGAGGATGCACATATGTTTATCATCCGAGAGATACAATTTGGAACTTGAGACGAAAAGTAGGGAATAGAGGGGCTCTCGTATAGTCTCAGACTTTTGATTTCTCGACGTTTGTTCGAGTGTAAGTGGCTCGCCTAAAAGATAAAGAGAGAGAGAGAGAGAGAGAGAGCGAGAGAGATAGGGCAAGTAAAAATACCAGATCAAGAATGAGGCTGCAGAGGATTTGTGCGGTACCGAAAAAAATAAAGAGCACCGCCTCTCCGAAACCCCCGAGGAGTACTGGTCCTTTCCATCATAGCTCTCTTTCATTCCTCTCCAACTGTTGTGTTTCTGAGTGTCGTTCTCCCATCTCTCTGTCTCTCTCTCTCTCTCTCTCTCTCTCTTTTTCTCTCTTTTTCTCTCTTTTTCGTTATTTCTCCCCCGCGCGTTTGCCTTTCATTCTCATCCAAAAGGAACGCAAGATCTCCGACGCGAGAGCAGCTGCATCTCTTCTTTTTCACTATTTGACAATTTTACGTTACTCTCGTCTCTGGGCTCTCTCTCTCTCTCCTCTATAACATCATCGCAGCATCACTCGACTCTCGTCTCTGCTCCCATGGCGTGTTGACGATTGGGGGGCTACTTTTGCCCTCTTGCCAAGCAGAGTTAAGCATGCTCAAATACTATAACCGCATTCAGTCGATTCGTCGAAAAAAAAAAAAAAAAAAAAAAAAAAAAACGATCCGTGAAAAGGTTCGAGCCAAGAGAAGTGTTTATTTATTTACTTTTTTCCCTCTTTTTTTTCGTTCAAATTCATTTCACGGGAAGAAAAACATGAACACACAAATCATTGAAAAGTGGTCTGGTCGCACGAGAATAACGCGATATCCGTGTATATATCTGCGACAATGAATTTTTGCCAAGCCCCCCCATTAAAATTTTGGCACTTCCCCGATGCTCTTTCCTTAATCGCGAGACTATATATATATATATATATATATATATATATATATATATATATATATATATATATATATCATATATCATATATATATATATATATATATATATATATTGAAACGTTTCGAGAAATTCCCCAATTTAGATATTGAAGGAATTCACGATTTTTACTCTGTTTTATGTAATGTTATGATTTTTTGTGTTCGTCTGTCGTCCCGTCGTTTCGTCCGGGCGAACAGAAGGTTCGACACGGGCCCGAGGTCAGTGACGTTTATGTAGGAGAGAGGTTTGCCAAATCTATGTGATAAATTTTACTGGTTTTTCGAGATTGCCTCAGATTGATTGTTATCGGTATTTCCCATTGGTCATGTATGACCTGGGGATAACGTGACCCGTCATCATAGGCACGTAAAAAGTGGGCCACTTAAATGAGAGGAGAACCTTGAGAAGCAAGGTCTCCTTTGGGGCACGCAAAAGTTAAATCCAGCGGCAACTGGGCAATAAGGAATTGAACGGGTAAGGAATGGGTGTGATTAATTGGGACTGCAATGTAAAATGAATCTAAGATGCTAAGGAACAGTCTGCGTTCGTATGTCTGAATCGAATCGTCGTATTGTCCTCGTTCGTCCGTCAGTCGTTATAGCCTCGCTTCGCGAGTTATGTGGCGCGAGACTATACGTAATGTTTTGAGACTCGGTGTGCTCTGAGACGCGACGTCTCTCTATTGTTGTGCCTGGTTGCCCGTGTGAATGTTCGTTGAAGTTTGAGTGTGTATGCGTGTGTGTGAGTGTGTGTGTATTTTCTCGAGTTTCACAGTGTTTCCAATCGGGAAGCAATTGGAAACACAAAAATCAATTTTCCTTTTTATTTCGAAAATTAAGATTTCTTTGTCGGCTGACTGAATTGATGCGTTTATCCAGCGTCCTGGGAGTGGAAGGCCACTCACCCAAATTTAAATGATTCTACTAATTCTCAATGCGTTTATTCGTGATATAGACAGATGGTCGGAAAGATTCAAGAATGATGATAATTTAACACGAGGATAAGTGAAGCTTATCACTCGTGGAGGGTTTTCTCCGCAAAGCGCCTTCTTCCTTGTTCCCGCCCTCAGCCACAGTGCTGAGGGTTTTTCCAAGGAATCCGGTTCCCTACCTCGAGGTTATTATTCTGAGACGATCACCTGATTCACTATCCAACTTCCCGACGCAGTGCGGGGGCTTCAAGCAAACCAGGCTCCCTATCACCTGAAATCTTTTATTGAATAGCAATTGAACGAGAGTTATGATTTGCTTAGTCTTTAGAAAGACAAGCAAGTACGTTATGATGGATTCGCCCTAAAAAGGACGAATCAACGATGATCTCGATGAGTCTTAAAAAAGACTATTCGAGATAGTTGATGTAGCCAGATGTCGTTCAGCTCGTAGTTCTTGATGCACGATGTGATACGAATGCGTTGAGAATCTCGACAAGTGTTGACTCGAAGTGGATATTGAAAGTAGACGAAATTACGTCGTAGAGAAAGAATGTCAAGAAATCGCTTGACACGAATAATGCTCACCGATAACGTTGATCAAAATGAGGACGAGGCTTGCTCGTCAGGATCTTAAATACTTTTCCATGAACAACCGGCGCCGTGATTTGATTGGTTGACGGTTTTGGAGTAGGGCAATTTTGCCAAGCTTCTAGAGCTTTTGCCCACGTTATGGTCGCGACGACATAGGATTCTCGGAAGGATTACGTTCTATTTTGGGAATTCGTGGAATGTCGATATCGAGAAGCCTGGTGTTGTTATTGTGGTTGTTACACGTGACCTAAGGTACGCGAGATTAAGCGTATGTCATTATTTTATATTTTTCTCTTTTTTTTTTCTTTATTGTAACAGCGGTCCCTAATTCCGTCCCGTTACAATATATATATATATATATATATATATGAGTGAAACTCGAGAGTGCCCTCTGCAGTATCATTTGCCAAAAAAAAAAAGAAGAAAACTCTTGTAGTAACGACGGAATGGGAAAGAGTTATATCGACTGGTTAATGGCTCATAAGTATAGTTCATTACTTTTGGAACCGAATGTGCCTGACACGTCAAGTGAAGATGTACGTGTACATTTATCACGAATTTGAGAGAATTTTTTTCGCTCACACGAATTCATAATTATAAGAATGCCACTGGAGTTGATTGAAATGAATTCGATAAAGCGCGAGTAAAGTTTTCGTTGATGCGCCTGTGCATACGTCATTTTGCCTGGGACTTTTGTTGAATTTAAACGAAAAAAATATTCTGGGATGATGCTTCAGCATGCCATATGTTGACATAAGATAATCGTCGAGAATATTACACGCGTGAAATTCGGATTAAAAAATTCACATATAATTAAAGAGTCTGAAGAATCTGATGTGTATATGCATCTGGCAACTTGTCAGAATCATTGCTATCAACATTTATATGTTCCGAGCTTGTATAAGGCTTTGTTAAAAAAAAAGGCTAGAATGCGGACCCTCTACCATCATGAAAACGTTATACCTGCACTCACAAATAGGGCTCGATACACATCGAAACATTGCTCCAAGAACTAAAGTGTTTTTTTTTTTCCCAAAAATATTTGCCTTGCGCGTTAACTCGCTCCATATCGGAACGAGCGTCAAATCTCCTCAGGTAAATCGAAACTGAGAAAAGAGAGCAGAGAAGTTTTCCCATAGCAGCTTTGACGCAGCCTTTCCTTTCTTCCCCATTATGTCTCTTCGGTTTTCATTTAAGTAGCCTTTGCATACAGCTCCCGAAAATTGTAGTGACTTTTTCCATGAGAAAACACACAAACGCGTATATGGCAACGTTCGATGTGGCAAGCACAGAGGGCTCGCCGTAAGATTTAAGGCCAACGACGTAGCAGAGTTGCAATACACGATATGAAAGATTCCTTTCTATACTCTGACAACTTATCGGTATACTCTCTCATCTCGAGTTTTAAAAAGCTGAAAGAAAAAAATACCCCCTGTTTTTAGCCCCGTATAAATATGTGCGCTATACTGCAATAAGACATCGCCACATTTGTCATAAGTTACCACTGAGAAAAGGATGAAATTCATTCTTTCCTCAGTTCTGATTCCAGTTGGATCACCATAATTCCGAGCTTACGTAGCGACAGACTAAATTTCATGATTTCGGTTTCTCATTCTTCGATGAAGACGAGTTTACGCGTGTTTGTGTGTATAATGGACGTATACTCGTTATGCATTATATGGAGAATTGTATAATTTATCATAAAACGAAGTCGAGGCCCGAGAAAGCCATATAGCTTTCTTTCCACTCGACCCCATTTCCAAAATACCTCGAATCGCTCTTTCCAATATCAGCATGAGTGATCCGTTGATTTAACGATGACGATGGCGACGACCATGCCGGTTGAGGTGTGCGTACCATACTTTTCCCTTGGCGTCGGATTCTTAATAGTGTTGGGTCACACACACACACACACACACACACACACATTTATAAATATATAAATATATAAATATGAGAGTTCATCACGGGCACGCCATTCGTGTATTACCTCTTAGGGATAATGGCGCAAGAAGAGTATGCAACCGAGGCTGGGTGGGGACAGAGGCCACTTCCTGTGTACGTTAACGCGTACTTTTCTTATGCACATATATATACATGTGTGTAATGTATGTATGTAAATACATTAAAAATGCAGATGTATTTGTAATGCGTGTATGCTATGGCTATTAGCTGCATGCCTCGCTCATTCCGTGATATGCTGGGCAAACGACGCACCGGCTTGTATACCGACTCGGTAATTTACGTTCGTTTTATTGCCACATGGTAAAATAAGGAAGCGTCCTATTAAATAGAAAGAGTATGACAGATATGAAGGGGACACGCGTGTGAGATTCATGAAAGATAGAAAGTGAGAGAGAGAGAGAGAGAGAGACGAGTCCAAAACGACTCTTGCGCTGAACTTGACTTTCGGTCCCCGGAATATTTCGACATTTTTTTTCGTTGATTATTTTCGGCTGGGACCAGTCGGTTCCCGGTGGCGATCGAGTAATGGTAAAGGAGAAGCGCTAAAAGCCCCGGGGAGGTTTCATCCATTTAGTCCAATGAAAGTCCAATAAAGAAAAGGTATAAGTACTGATATACTTCATGTCGGGATGAAAATTGGTAATGTTAAAGTTTGCATCGTTGGAGTGCAACGAAAAAAAGTTTTTTTTTTTTTTTCTAATTTTCAAGCTTTTACTGCTCCGCAAGTTCCCTAAAAAGACCCTAAAATATGTTTTCATAATTTTCGACTTCGAAGATCCACCCTTATGAGGGTGTAAATTTGATTAAAAAATCGCATCTCGTGCTGCATAAATTAGAGATTATTATTTTTATTGTCGTTATCGACTTTGGGACTCTAAAAGCAACCCCAAAAAAAGTTTGAGCGATTTTAATTATCAGGAACCCATTCTTACAATGCGGGGAGAATTTTCGAAAAATCGTATCTCGTTCTGTAAAAATAAAGTCGCCGTTTTTATCGTCGTTTAGGCTCTGGGACTCTAAAAGAGACCACAAAAAAAGTTTGAGCGATTTCAATGATCAGGCACCCAACCCTTACGAGGTGGTGAATTTTCGAAAAAATCGTATCTCGTGCTGCATTAATTGGGATTAATTGGGACCCGCTTTTATCGTCGTTGTAGGCTTTGGGACTCTAAAAGAGACCACAAAAAAAGTTTAAGGTTGTTGTGACGATACTTCAAAATGATGCCACGCAAACCAAATTTTTCCACAATATATATAACACCTTTGCCTACGTTCCTGTAAAACTTGGATACGATTCACAGTACCGTTTTTGAGAAAAAAAATTCGGAAAGTTGACGTGTTTTGTAGGTTAACTGCACCTATGATAGAGAAATTCTGATAATGTTTGCAGTATTTACGTAATATCTGACAAGAAAATGGTGCCAATGAGCTCAAAAAAAGTGTACGTATCGAAGAACTATCGTATTAACTCTTGGCGACGTTCAAATGAGGATCCACAGTACCGTTATCAAGTTATTAATTAATTTATCAGGGAATGTGGCCGAAAATCAAGCATATGTAAGAACAGGCGGTCGCAAGACAGCAACGTCGTAGACGGCACATACGCTACCTGACTTATCGATATTCGGTATCAGAGTGAGTCGGAAAGGAGGAGTAATTCGGGATAATTAATAAAGAAAATTATTTCATCTTCTTAGTAATTCAAAAATTCGTTAAACACAATCTTTGTGATATATCACAAACATCTTCATTTTTTATCGCGAATCGCGAACTTGAGAAGTGGCTGTCACTTGTAACGGCCTCACGAGATTTTAGGTTATACACGGGACGCATACTCTCTACGGAATTCTCTAACTTCGCGGCATTACTGCCAACCTGAATATTATCGTGTTATGATTTGCGACGTTGCCAAATCATCTCGGGATCTCATGTGAGAAGAAATTATTAAAATTAATTATATAAGATCAAAAAAAACCCTTATTGCAACCACCGATAATTCACAAAAGCATTATTTTATAAATATCTCTTAAAAAATCGTCCGAAAACATATGTTAAATATTTCGATTTTTTGTAGCATACGAGTGGTAACAGTGGGTCAACTCAATGTATAAGCATAGGGCACACCCCCCTTTTTTACCCCCTTCTTTCTAGCCAGCACAACAACCTTAAGCGATTTTAATTATCAGGAACCCACCCTTACGAGAGGGTGAATTTTCTAAAAAAAATCGTATCTCTGAAAATCGTTACAAGAGGTCTTGGAGGTTATATACAAGTATCGCCACCAAGTATAAGTATACCAACGTTGAATCTTTAGCAAAGTATATTTCGTGTGTTGAAAGTATCGGCCAGAGTTTCGTGATATTTTCTCGACATATATATGCACCGTAAAAAAAAAAAAAAAAAAAAGAATACGACGAAAACCCTGACAACGATAAATTCATGACTTCAGCAACAATTATTTTGGGGCTATGCGAACAATAATTTAGATATTCGAACCATATACGAAAGAGGTGAAATATATTCAAAGTCTAGTGCCGAGATCGTAAAAAATTTCTATCCCTTCATCGAACTGTACAAATTGTAGAAAAATTTGCTGCTCGAGGGGGGGGAGGCAGTATTGCAAAAAGTTTTGTCGTTGTACTCGAGAGTGTACACGAAATGATGAAATATTTCTTTGCGACGTACAAACATGATATCCTCAATATACGACTCCTATATTTTTTTGCTTTATTTTCATCCAATTTCTCGTGGAAAATCAGGTTTTCCTACCACGTCGACGAAAAGTTTCGTGAGTCGATACGACGTAGGGGAAGGGGAATGGATAACATATATGAAACTCGATACATTCAGTGCGTTGTACCGAAAGTTTTTTTGTGCCTCACGGTAGCTGTGCTGTCACATATATGGCTATAGCCCGCGCGTAGACGTTTGCTTCGGTTGCTATACGATTGAGCACTTTCTTCCAAAGAACTCTCGCCTCCATTGGCCCCCCGGGACCAAACAAAATCCTACCTGGAGGACGCTTTCCCAGTGGAATTTTAAATCCCGTGGCAAATCCATGTACACACGCGCTCGACCAGCGCAGCCTCCTTTTGGTTTTGGTGCCTGCAGCCACCATCTAGCTCTCTCTCTCTCTCTCTCTCTCTCTCTCTCTCTCTCTCTCCTAAGGATAAGCGGATTTAAGGACCCTCGCTTTCCTGAACCAAGAACATGTACCATCTCCCTTGCGCTTTGCTTGCCGTCATGCTGCAACCTCAGCAACCTTGTTTCATCTCTACCTCTGTAAACATATATATATTATATGTACATCACACGCGGTAGAGTTTGCCACTCGTCTTTCCGTGTACCTCTCACCTGTCGGTTAATCCACTGGAAAATCGTTGTTTCATCCCTGAAGCACATCTCGATTCGTGCGCCTACACTCGTGCAGTGCAACTTGTATCATATAATACTATACAAGGTACGATACTCGTTCCTTACGATCCTACAAGAATAGGCTTTGTCCTCTTCGACCTTCGATCATTGCTCCGAAAGGGTTTGAGATTATTTGGCTCCATTCGAAATTAGTTCGATCCGTAACGCAAAAAAAAAAGGTTAAATATGCATATAAATCGTATCCCCTTTCACTTCACTCTTACTAGAGGGTGCCAAAAACGCGTTATCGCGAGAATTCTCTCATTTCGTGCGGGATCATTAGATTGACGGGATGCCGCAGCAATTATAAATGAGCTCTTGTCGCGTTCTCGCACGATGAACGACCAACGCGCGGGTGCGTTCGATGAAAGAATGTACGCGCTTAGGAGAGACCCCATTTTCTCTTTCCACGTCGCATCGGGCTTTCTTTCACCTCTGGTCTCGAGGGAGATGGTTTTCGGGCTCTCGCAGAGATGCGTCAGGATGACTCTTTTAATTGGATTTAATAGATGCTGGTTCACGTTGCTGAAGCGTGTTAGGGTGAAGCGGACCGAGAGAGAGAGATAGAGAGAGAGAGTGTTTGAACCTTCGTGCGATTATCCTCACCCTCTTAAGACTTTATCGCGAAAACCCATAAAGCGAATCCTACCCTCTCTCTCTCACTCTCTCTCTCTCTTGCACGCCACAGCGTTAATTCTCGCTTTTCTGTCCTCTCTTATTTTCATCTCGCTCGTTTTTCAAACGATTCGCACGGACGACTCTCGGCTCTTTGCGACTGGCGCCGATGACGAAGCCGTAAAACGTCCCGCATTCTCCCGACGTACATACACCCCGAGAGACTTTTACTGCCAATGAGATCCTCTCTCTCTCTCTCTTTGCTTCCCTCTGACTCTCTCTCTTTCTCTCTCACACACACACACACACAGCCATACTCCAATCAATTCGCGCTCCATAAATACGAGATTGGGTCATGCACAGGACGTTTCACGGCATATTAACCACGAATTCAGGCCTAAACATTTTTTTTTAAATTATTTTCTCAAGCGCTCCTCGATTTCACACCAGTCCTTTTACAACTGCGGTAAAGAGTGAGACGGCACGCTTGTCGTACAAGCTTGAAAAATTTGGGACAGCTTTGTTTTCAATTCAGTGGACCATTCGTTTGTCGACTTGTGTGCTCAATTTACGGCGAATAATTCGACGCAGAGACGGCTAAATTTGCTCCTCTATAGGTTGTAGAGACCCTCGCGGTTAAGCATCACGAAAATAATTTTCCGATCGTTGCGACAATTGATTTAGCCGCTGCGTCGACTTTTAGCCAAAAAATATTGGAGACGCGTATGCAGGGAATGGCCGTAAAAACGTTTCTTATGTAATTGATACGATAAATTCTCCATCATAATATATATATATATATATATATATAGCGACATTTCGGGGATTTAATAAAAGGTGAAAGTGCGCCATTTTCTTCAGGTGTTATAGGCTCATATTTATGGCGGATTCGTTTGTTTTTTTCTCGATAAAAAATTCGTGGCTTCGTATGGTGTGAAAGAAAAAGGGCCGCATTTACGTATGGTCCATGGGTTTATCGGAGACTCGTAAACGACGAAATTATTTTTCTCTGGACAAACGAGTCTCGCAAAATGATGTATTCTCATAGAAAATTTACGCTACATCTTTTCGAAAGAATCAATGTATCATCGCCGTAGGATCTCGGCATAACTCATTCTCAAATGAGAAAGTAATAATCGCTGAGCTCGATAGCCCGAGAGCCTTATGGCGTTTAGTACAGTCGATTCTAGACATATTTTCCGCAATCTTCTACAGAATTTATTTTACCTTCGGTAAAGGCTCAGGGGTGTAAATTCAAGTTGACAGGACCGCGTGGGCTCAACTTTCAGCCGCCATCTTGGAAAACACGTTTGATCAAATATCTCGTGAACCGTGAATCGTATGACAAATATAGTAGATACCTTTTTTGTAGATAATAAAATTCTCTACAACTTTTATTTAAAACTTTTTCCTGTACAGTGCATGGTTTTTGATGTATAGCTCGGCAAACTTTTCCAAACATGGTTATTCGTAAAGTGTAACAGTAAAAATGTCGATGTTTGGCAAAGTTTGTCGCTATATAAATAAAAAACCATGCACTATACAAGCAAAAGTTCCGAATAAAAGTTGAAGAAAATTTTATTATCTACAAATAAGGCCTCTACTATTTTTGTCGTACGATGCACGGTTCACGAGATAATTGATAAAACGTTTTTTTCAAGATGGCAGCTGAAGCTGCCGACCCCTCCCGCGTCTCGCCACCTTGAATTTATACTCAGGGGACAGCGCTGACCAAAAGTAAAATTCAATTCTGTAGACGATTGCATTATGAACCTACTTTTTTTTTTTGCTAGAATGACTGGACTAGCTTGAGTTTCTCAATTATAACTGGCGCAGAAGTTCCAAACGCCATCTATAAAGTACAATTTTTATCGTAACGCGGGACAATTCATAATTCGTTCACCAAATTATGCACACGAATTATGCACGATGATCGAGCACAGAATCGTGACTCGTTCCAGAGGGCAAAAATATTTTAAAAAAATGGTTTCCTCAAAATTCTTTTAGGATATTAATAAGTTTCTGTGTGTGTCTCTCTCTCTCTCTCTCTCTGGTCTCAAGACCATTATAGCGATTTTCTTGAAAAAAAATTCGACAATGAATCTCGCCAAAAACTTGTTTTTCGTTCCATCGATCAACTACTGAGACACCCGTGGGCGACAAACGGGGAGCTTGACGAGCAACTATTTGCTTTTTATACTGTAATAACATATTTTTTTTATACACCGCTATTATACCTATAATTTATTCGAGTACGTGTATCTGTATTATCGACGCATACCCGGAGTCATTTAGCGCGAAATCATCATTTAGATATACTCGCTAAAAGCGATTCGCCATAAACGTGAATTCTCGTGAATTTCCACCAAAAAAACCGACATACGTTTATGTTGCAAGACTCAGATAGGATAGTCTAATGGTTTTGAGAAGTATTTTTTTTTTTTTTTTTTTCAACCTGCAAAGTGGCACTCGAGCTGGACGTTTATGATACGAAGGAGAGTTCTGGTTCGCGGATGATTGGGTGGATCTCTTATACTTTAACGTCCTTATACTTTTGATACGCGAACCTGTTTTTCTCTCGCTGGATTCATCGCCATCATAACGCATCACCAGAGTTATAGCAACAATATCGTAGATACGCAAACCCGCTGAATATATATCTGATGAGTTTTATGGGGAAAAAGAGCTATAAAGCTCGTTTATTATTATTATATATCACACGTGAGACTTGTTTTTTGTACCTATCGGGCTTGTACACTCATGCGCGATCATAAAATTTTCAAATGCAGCGAAAGTTTTATATATTTTACAATTTTATCAGCGGATTAACCGGACCAATTTTTTATCCAAACCATTCGATGTACTTATATATATATAAGAATCATTGATGCATATGGATGTATATATTTTCCATTCTTGTATTACTTTTGATTAGTCGCAATAGAAAAATTTAACAACTTGGCATTGTTGGTGCGCTGTGTATGGCTTTTTTTTTTCCAACGACGACTTTTTCTTGAATTTAAATATCCGTTTGTTCTTTGTTGTTGAAAAATGAGAAATTGTATATTTGGGGTGCGACGTAATGAATTTTGAATCCGAGTGTCCAGGCGCGTGTGTCGAACTTAGGTTCAGTCTTAACTTCTTCTACTTCAAACTCTCCCCCTTTTTTTTTTAATTTCTTGAGTTAACTTTTCCAAAATAACGCTCCGCGTTTTTGTCCCTCTTTTTATCCATTCAAATGAATAAAAATGACTCAATATTCACGTAGACGATTCTTTATATTCGTTTTATTTTTTTGTAAAAATTAATGGAGCACTAATCGACAATAACATATCGTGACGTCAGGCAGTGGTAGCCAATTTGCAATCCAACAATATGAAATTCAGGGAAAACCGAATTCCCGTATGAGAAAATTAATGAAACTTTTTTTTTTATCCGAACGATGCCAGTCCCAGAGATCATCAGCGAAACACCTTTAGCTTGGAGTAAATTTTTTTTATTATTATTGAACTCTCTTGCTCTCGCACTCATCAGAATTCAATTGGGCAATCGATCTCCGCAACGCTCCAAAACGTTCATCACCGTTATATGGCTTCTCTGTCTGCGCTCTCTCTCTCTCTCTCTCTCTCTCTATGGTTATTCCATCATGGAATTGAATCGTTAGCGTATCGATACATTTCATATCCGGTTGAAGAAGAGTTTTCGTATATACACGAATGAATATTGCACGTAAAATTGCATTCATTTTTTGTTAATGGATTGTTCATTACTCACACGAGTTTTTATCTTTGATGCACGACTATTGAATGTTCGAAAAAAAAAATCATTTATCCAAAAAAACGGTCACGGGTGAGTAAAAGTATCGAACAAATAAGTAGGTATGTCGACTATAATGTCCCTCTGTTTACATGACCCTATACACAAAAAAATAAAACTGTACACCTTTGTTTGAACATAATCACAGATTTTCCGTACATTGCGGTAATTTAGATTTGAATTTCATAGTCCAGTCATTCTAGCCATTTTTCCTGCAATCTTCTACAGAATTGATTTTGCTTTTGAAAAAGGTTCAGGGCGGTGCCCCCTGAGTGTAAATTCAAGTTGTCGTGACGCGGAGGGGTCGAGCTTGGAAAACACGTTTTATTAAATATCTCGTGAACCGTGCATCGTACGACAAAAATAGTATAGACCTATTTTGCAGATAATTAAAATCTCTACATCTTTTATTGCAATCTTTTTCCTGTATCGTGCATGGTTTTCGATTTATAGCGCGGCAAACTTTTTCAAACATGGTTATATTGCTAAATATATAGTTAAAGTGTAATAGTAAAAATGGGTGATGTTTGGAAAAGTTTGCCGCGCTATAAATAAAAAACCATGCGCTATACAGGAAAAAATTTCGTATAAAAGTTATCGAGAATTTCATCATCTACAAAAAATATTTCTACTTTTTTTGTCGTACGATGCACGGTTCACGAGATATTTGATGAAACGTGTTCTCCAATATGGCGGCTGAGGCTCGACCTCCCCGCGTCCCGCTAACTCGAATGTAACAGCTCAGGGGACACCCCTGAACTTTTCCGAAAAGCAAAATCAATTTTTCAGAAGATTGCCTTGTGAACCTACTTTTTTTTGGCTAGAATGACTGGAGCGTTAACATTATTGTGTTCTTGTAAATTAATTTCAGCGCGAACAAGCTATTTCGAAATATTAATTACAAGCTAAATTTGCAAGTTGAATAGCTTAGCTCATTGAATAAACGATTCATGAGTTGGACAATTGAAATAATGGGAATTAAGGAAATATAAAAAACACAACACTCCGATGAAATCATTTGACTTTGAGCGCTATAATTATACAATTTAATAATCTTTATCATCAGCTGTACATGGATTCATATATATATATATATATATATATATATATATATATATATATATATATATAATTCATTTCGTATTTCCACTCGATGCGGTATATTTTCAATCGACAACACTTTTTTTTTTTGATAGAACGAGAGATAAATAATTAAATTGATATCGCCTGGGATACAGTGGGAGACAGCATTTTTTTTTTTTTACGCTGTAGTTCAGTAAATATTGAACAAAAAATCGTTCGAAAGGCGAATAAAGCGTGGTTTAATCACGTTGCTTCGGGATAAAAGAGTCTCGGTGGGGTTTCTCGTGAAGTCGGTAAATATATACTTGTCTCGAGACGTTATCGCCTCCCTTTATATATATATATATTTGAGGAGTACAGGCAGCGGGTCCTGGTTGATATTACAGATATATATATATATATATATATATATATATATATATGACGGTAATCTTGTATAGATCGCTAAAGCTCATGCCTGTTTCGCTTCGCTCTCCAAAATTGAATCCTCCACTCACGCACGTATCAATATATAACAATGAACCAGTTCCATCCTATCGCTTCCTCCCTCCCTCAATGTGATATACATTGCGATCGGGAGCTTCGTTTTTTTGAGCATAAAGCCCTTGGAATTCCCGAGGAGCGCCCCATCATCCATCGTACATCAATAGACCCGAGCTTTATAATAAAATTCGATAGCACACGAAACAAACAAACAAAAAAAATCTGCTGAAGAAGTATAACGATAATTTTTTTGTTCCATCGCGAATCAGTGATTAAAAATCGTAGCAACAAGTACCGCTGTGACTGCAACAATAATTCTTAAAATTTTTCCCACACTTGACTGAGCATTGAAATAGCTGCGATTTATTTACTTGAGAACATTATTTGAGAATTACGTTTGCGTTCACAGTTTGTACAGTAAATTTGCATCTATCTCTGCTGCAGTTGATTTCGCGATACAATCTGTTCCCCAAGTAACTGAATATTGAAAAGTGCTGTTGAAAATAAATTTCAACAAAACAATCTTTTAAAGACCATGAGCATGCTAATGTCGAATTAATTAAACATATATCTCACCGAAGAAGTATTCACAAAAAATTGATTCATATAAATTTGTGCGACAAAGAAAGGGTTAAATATAATTCGTTTTTATTTTAGTAAAACAATGATAGTAATTATTATTATTACGATTAATTAATATAATGAAGAATCCATATTTTCACGACAGTCGAGCGACGGATTTACGGAAATCCATACATATAACCGTGACACACGACACTGATGGCAAAACTGTCAAATTATTAATGGAGCGTTCGCCTCTTCCGATTCTCCTGAAAAATGTTTTTGTTTTACGATCAGACAGTTCTTCGCTTCTTATAATTTTCTTAGTTAGTCCGGCTAACACGAACTGCCTGTACTATTTTCGGCATTATTTCGAAATGAAATGCTGCTTATTGCCATTCTCTCACAGCCGAGTTGGAGGTTTTTTTTTTTTTTTTTAGAGCAGAAAAATTGTACGTGACAGGTCCACTTAAAAGAGAGAGAGATAGAGAAAGATAGATAGATGGATAGAGAGAGAGAGAGAGAGAGAGAGAGAGAGAGAGAGAGAGAGAGAGAGAGAGAGAGAGAGAGAGAGAAATAGAGAGAGAGAGAGAGAGAGATAGGGGAGAGAGGTCGTTCAATTCCATTGCATGCCACAAGCATATTAATCATCGCCAGCCTGACATGCCCTCGCTCCTACATTTGGCGCTATAGTTACCTCCCCGCAAACGCCCGCCGTGCACCTCCCCTTTCTCGCGATTGCTATTGGCGCTGGTCAACGCACGTCAACGAGAATACCGCGGTGTACCTCTATCCCTGATGCAACCCTCAGCAGAGTGACCCCCAAGTGATCTCACTCCTCATGCTCCCTCAGGAGTTAGCGAAGATCCGCGTATATATGCAGAGCACCATATATATATATATATATATATATATATATATATATATATATATATCCTTTGGAGGGGATGCCCTTCCCCGTTTGTCGTCTGCTCCCTTATACATAACCTAATTGTCCTTTTTCGTAACGTTACCCCAATATGAGCTGGGTATTTCGACGAGGCTTCCTCCCGCCATCTTGTTCACATTTTTTTTTTTCATACTTATATGTGTATATATAACACATCCGTGAGACCGTGATGAGTTGAGCAAGTCGTGTAGTGAACGATGAGAGTATGAGTGAGGAACCGCGCGGATTATCTCTTCCGCTTCTGCGACAGAAGAGGGAGAGCGCGCCTCTTGGAATTCTCATGAAAAATACTTTCTGGATTAATTAAAAAATGCCACGTAGCCGCCCGCCGTATAAATGTGAGACACTGTGAACCGAGAGAACCCATCCTCGCTGTGGTATACATGTATATATAGGGTCTATCGTTGAGCAGACCCAGGGGTGAATGAGGGAGTGAGTGCGGGAGATCGCCGCGGATGAATTCGTGAGAGGGAACGGATGTATATGTATCATATGATATACGTATAATAATGTGTGGAGTTTGAACGAGGAGTTCGTGGCATGAGATAGATATGACCCGGTGTTGGCCCATGCTGAGGAAAGAGAGCATTTGAATCTATGAAATTCGTGATAATGTTCTACATCATTGAATGCCAACGATTAGAGAGAGAGAGAGAGAGAGAGAGATAGAGAGAGAGAGAGAGATGCCTCGATCGATCGTCGAGTGCTATAGTCCATTTTCTGTTGCCTTAATTGTGGATTTTCCTCGTCTTGATTATATCTTCATGATTCCTTTTCGTTGTCATTCGTGAGCTTATTTTGGCTTTTTCTCTATAGCTCACTTTATCCTTTTTTTTTTACTAGTCCCTTGATCTCATTCTGCCTTATATACTTTTGGTTCATTATCCTCACATACAATTTTTGTGTTGGACCTAATTCAATCGTTGGCTCTTCGTTAAACTTTACCGTACGCTATATATCCAGTAAGATTGCAAGTCGTATATCCTTGTGCACCCAGATTTACTTTCATATGGACAGATATGTATCGTTATATGGCGGTACTCAATACGGAGACGCATAATCTCTAATTCGCTTCATTTGACCTCATTTTTATTAGACTCCTTTGTTCGCTTGATTCGTTGATTCGTATTCACTTTAATTGCTAATCTCAGACCTCTGGCTCAACTTTACATTTACACAGTCGCGATTTGACATTACGGAAAAGACGTTCACGACTTTCCTCGTGAATCAGTTCTATAATTCAATCAATCTATAATTATTATAGAGCTAACACACACACGGCTTTGCATAACTTTTAAATCAAAAAATTAGAAAAAAAAAGATCCTCCGTTATTTCGCGATCGTTTTCTTCCGTTTATCGGTGCGATCTCGACACGTAAGCATCCTCGGGCACAGCAAAAATATTCCGCGATCACGTCTAATTGCTACACGCTCGACGCGAGCTGTCACACATGAAACTTTTATTTGCTTCATGAATAATATTCGCAGAAGCTCCGTAGGTATATGACATCGAGAAATTTTCATCAAATATAAACGATGATCGTGTGTGTGGGAACGAATTCGCGTATATAAATCTTCGATATTATTGAGAAATCAGGATTTAATTGTCAGTCGAAAATTCTTCCCATTCAAGAAGTTATCTCGGGTTTCCTTCCTTAAAATCCCTCTGTCCAAAACTGTCGGTTGATCCGTAATGGATAAGCCCATCCGGTATGGTTATTTATTATTCGATAACTGATACGTGGATGTCGGCTGCCAGTTATTAACATGGAACATCTATGAGAGTGATTCGAAGATATATAAATAGTATATATATAAATATTAGGGCGGTTCAAAAAAAGGGTATTTTTTTCGATTTCGCTCTTCTCCGAGATTCTTGTACTTTTTTTTACTAAAAAAAATAGCTCACGCGAAAGGGCTGGGCTGAAAAATTTTTTTTACCACTGCCTCAACGACGTTGAAATTTTGAAAAAGACTATTTTTGGCAATTTCAAAATTGAGATATCCGTAAATCCTTCGGTGACTATGTTTTGTTTCGTTATATAAAACATAGCCACTGAAGGATTTAAGGATATCTCAATTTTGAAATTCCCGAAAATAGCCCTTTTCAAAATTTCAACGTCGTTGCGGCAGTAGTAAAAAAAATTTTCCAGCCCAGCCCTTTCACGTGAGCTACTTTTTAGTAAAAAAAAAAAAAAGTACAAGAATCTCGGAGAAGAGCGAGATCTAACAAAAAGGCCTTTTTTTGAACCACCCTAATATCGATGGTTGAATTCCATAGGGGCGTATAAGCTATGCTTATACATAACCGATAGGCCCCTTTGGCATTACACCATCGATATGTACCTATACACGCGTTTTCTCAAAGGTCCAACGAGATGACGATACAAGAATCAGAGACTGATCGAGAAGTAGGTTACAGTTTTCTTCCTCGTATAATGTCAAATTGAACGTTCCTTCAGCGAGACTATTTTCACGAACGATAATTGTATTAATTATAATTACGATGTTAATAATTCTTCGTGACATTTTGCACGATGAAAAGGAAAAAAAAGGTATGTAAAAATTATCGTTTAATTGAATTATACACGACATCTCTCGTACACTATGTGGTAATAGGATAATGAAAGATGAATTTTCTCGTGCTATTATCGTCGTCGTATTGTGCGCTCGATGAATCGACGAACAAAAAACATTTTGACGGAAGGAGAGATAAAATCTCACTCGTTCCTCCCGAGGGACATACCTGTACGGGTTACAGTAAAGTCCCTTATCTATATGTGAGTCATAATAAAGTACACTTTACATATGCATCGATACTCGCAGACAGTTACGGATATTCTTATACACTCTAAAAAAACTCGTATACGCATTTTTTTCAATTTTAAAACATATATAACCGGGCTATCCGAGACGAGTTTGTGATAAAAATTACCGTATTGGAAATAAAATCATAATAATAGTAATAATAATAATAATAATACTAATATCGATATTGGGCTGCGTTATTCGCGCGTTTATGAATGTGGCGTTTTCAAAATCTTTCGTTAGATCTCTCTCTCTCTCTCTCTCTCAATATTTTCTACTTATAGCATTCTGAGTATGATTGATACGAGGGGCTATTCATTCTTGAAATCACTGTACCACCCTGGTCTTAACCTCTTGACTGGCAAGGATGTCCCAACCAAAAGTGACTTTCTTCGACAATATTGCCTACTTAAGATAAAAATACTATAAGATAAAAATCGGAAAAAATTCAACCACAATGAAGACGATAAGAAGATCACTTTTAAATAGTAATAATACCCAAAAGTTATCAATAAATGGTTTAAACAAAAAATTGTTTAACAAATTTTTAGGGAATGTTTTTTTTGTCATGTGAAATGAATTCGTTGATTTTTCTGACTATACACATTAATTTTTTTAAAATTTTCTTATCATTTTGAAATTTCGGTTTTCGGACATTTTTAAAGGTTGTATTTACGAAACTATTCGTTCAATGCCCTGGAAACTTCTTAATTGTAATATACAACGTTTTTACGAAAACATATCCAAAGATCACGATTTTTCCTTCATTTTTCAAAATTAACAAATTTTCGAAAACCAAAATTTCAAAATAATAAGAAAATTTTTTAAAAATTCATGTGTAGTCAGAAAAATCAACGAATTCATTTATTCACGTGTCAAAAAAAAACTTTCCCTAAAAATTTGTTAAACAATGTTTTGTTTAAACAATTTATTGATAACTTTTTGGCATTATTATTATTCAAAATTAATCATCTTATCGTCTTTATTGTGGTTGAATTTTTTCCGATTTTTATATTATCATAAAGTATGCAATATTGTTGACGAAAGTCACTTTTGGTTGGGAAGGTCCGTCCGATACATCCTTAACTGCCTCACATTTTTCAAAAAAATGTTAAGAAATTCTGTGTACAACAGATTTTTTTACTTTTAACAACTTTCGTTATCACAATAAGACATAATTTTCCAAAGTCATATATGGATCACTAATTGTACGAACAAATATAAATTTATTCTTATCCCCATTTGCGAGTGAATTAAAGCAACGTCGTAACTTTCATGACATTGGTAAGCTCTGCTGAACGCATGCCAGCTTTCGTGTTTTGGCCATGCACGATCGTTCTATAATGGTAGTTATACCGGGAGCCAAATGGCTTGCGTCAAAATAAGTTCATCCGATAAAGGTGCTAGTTTCGCAGCAGCGAATGCGAATTTTTTCTTTTTTTTTTTTTTTTCGTGGAGGGGTTTGCACCAACTTTTTGTAGCAGAGTCGAATGAATATAATTGTGGTTAGCGTGGTGGGCATATAGGGGAAATTTTCGAGCAACCGCTCGCGCGAGAGTGACAAAAACGTCGGTGGTCGAGCGGCTGCGACTATACGCTCTCGTGTGCACTCAATAACGCAATAATATCCAGATCCGGATCATGAATGGTGGTGTGTTTCGTTCATACACCTATACCCATACCGCTAAACGCTGCTCTCTTTATCTCCGACTGACCAAACCGCAGAGCAAAATACTCGCACGCACGTCTCGCCTCTAAAAGGCGAATAAAAGTAATTTGTCCCCCATCATACAGGTCATAAAACGATGTTGCGTGAGTTTCGCTCGATATGTGTGTCCTTGCCTGGTATGTCCAAAATTGGTATTCGCGCGATATTTATATGTGTTTTGCGGCGCAGTTATTGTTTTCGTTTCGTTTCCCTAACGATGAAAATTCCCACGCGTCAAACTCTGCGGAGTCATCAACGTAATTTTGCGTCCTTAATTCATTGCATACATCGGAGCTCGCTATACGGTCATATACGTATAATCATTAATGAACGTATTTATCGTTTAAAGGAAAATAGCGTCTTGCGAAAGTAATGAATTCAACCGTAACGAGAGGATTTGTCGCGATCGTTAATTTTTTCATTCGTTTGATAAATACCGAAGCGAACCGAGATTGCTTGCAGGTGACAATCCAAAAGTGTTGACTCTGTTGTTATATCGTATACTCGTGACTATCAATAGACCAACGTCTGTTTTGTTTTGCGATCGTTTGACTCGAAGACGAGAGTATTTTTTTCATATCGTAGACGTGACGAGATCTACATAGTCCAGTCATTCTAGCCAAAAAAGGTAGGTTCATAATGCAACCTTCTGCAGAATTGATTTTGCTTTCGGGAAAGGTTTAGGGTCCAATCCCTGCGTGTAAATTCAAGTTGGCGGGACGCGGGAAATCGAGCTTCATCCGTTATCTTGAAAAAAAAAAAACACGTTTCATCAAATATCTCGTGAACCGTGCATCGTACGACTAAAATAGTAGAAACCTTTATTGTAGATGATGAAATTTTCTGCAACTTTCACTCGAAGCTTTTTCCTGTATAGTGCATGGTTTTTTATTTATAGCGCGGCAAACTTTTCCAAAAATGGTTTTTACTGTTAAATCAACCCTTAGATATTAATAACCATGATTGGAAAATTTTTCCGCGCTGTACATAAAAAAACCATGCACCGTACAGGAAAAAGTATCCGATAAAAGTCGTATAGAATTTAATTATCTACAAAAAAGGTCTTTGCTATTTTTGTCGTACGATGCACGGTTCACGAGATATTTGATAAAACGTATTTTCTAAAATGACGGCTGAAGCTCTCTCCCCCCCCCCCCCCCCCCCGCGTCCTGCCAACTTGAATTTATACTCAGGGGACAATTTTCTAAAAGCAACATCAATTCTGTAGAAGATTGCAGAAAAATGGCGCGAAAGAATTTGTTTTCTTCAACGCGAAATTTTACGGATTCTTCCTCAGAGAAGACGACGCGATATAGTTGACTCGATCTCCATCAGGTTCAAGTCGCACTCGCTCGACGCGTAACCCTCGCGGTGCAGGAGTTTCAACATGAGCAAGTAATACCGCAAGGAGATGTTTATATATACATATATATATACATCAAGAATGTACAACGACGACGAGGCTATAATATAAAGTGCAAAGCGCACGACGAGGCTTCAGCGTGAGCTAGAGAAAAAATAAATTTAAAAAACAAAGAGAAACGGAGAGAGCGCTCTCCCTCTCTCTTTTTCTCTCTCTCTCTCTCTCTCTCTCTCTCTTTCGAGAGAGAAAGGAAGAGAGGAAAGTAGCAATGCGCGCTTGGACAGTTACCGTGCACATGCGGCCTCTCTAGATTCAATGATTAAGAGTGATTCACGGTCCGTCTGGGACAGATGGTGGTTGCTTTCCTAATGAGTTGTAATTAATGGTTTAGATATATATAAGTAAATGCGTTTACGGCAACGCGTATACGCGGGCATAGTCATACTTTCTCAGAAAATCGCGGGATCCCAACTCTCATATAGGTAACGCGCGCTTGCCGTTCCTTGAGCGAGTTTGTTAATGAATAATTCTATATATATATATATACTTACACGGAACGGAGTAAAATTCAATGGGTAATAGAAAAAAAAAACTATCCTGAAATGGCACGCGGCTGGAAAATTGGTTAAAGGTGGGGAATAGTTATAAATAGTTGGAAAGGTGACTGAAGCTTTTGCCACAGTGGCGTGTTGTACAATAATTGGCCTTATATTTAAGTCCAATTGAAAAATAAGATGTCTCCGTTTGAGTTTGTTTGGGTTGGACTTTTTGGAATTACCGTATAAGGGATGTTCAGTTTGAAATGGATGACTATGTTCGGGTTTGGATTGAGTCGGAAATCGAGCCTCACGAAATCCTAGTAAATATATATAATACTTATTTTACCTCCTCTTTTCTTGTACATTCGTACCATGTTTTATCGAGCCTGCGAATTTCGTTCGTTGATGATGCAGATAATCCCCGACGATGCGGCATCTCTTTATAGTATATAATATTTGTTGCTACACGTTACATATACATATGAGGATCGTGATCTCGCAATAGTGATATGATCAAGACCTATACACACACACACAGAGAAACGCTATACCTAATGCTCGATTTTCCGATTAATCGCGAAACAATAGCATTCTTTCTTTTTATCGTTCCCATACATAGAACATTGTATAGCACGGTTATACACACATTCCGTCTTGAAATCGCTCACATGTATAAGGCTTTCCGCGTCAAGCGAGCCACGTGTCGTAAAAAATTGCTCGTTAATTATTTTCTAGTAATTTTAATTACGAAGAAAAATTCCAACATATTTTTTCGATTTTTAAGTCGGGCATATCGGCCTGCAAAAAATAGGTTTTTTTAAGGATGTATCGGACGTACACCTTCCCAACCAAAAGTGACTTTCGTCGACAATATTGCGTACTTCATGATAAGATAAAAATCGGAAAAAATTCAACCACAACAAAGACGATAACAAGATTACGTTTTGATAATAATAATGCCCAAAAGTTATCAATAAATGGTTTAAACAAAAAATTGTTTAACAAATTTTTAGGGAATGTTTTTTTTTGTCATGTGAAATGAATTCGTTGATTTTTCTGACTATATACATTAATTTTTTTTTTAATTTTCTTATCACTTTGAAATTTCGGTTTTCGGAAATTTGTAAAGGTTGTATTTACGAAACTATTCGTTCAATGCCCTGGAAACTTCTTAATTGTAATATACAACGTTTTTACGAAAACATATCCAAAGTTCACGATTTTTCCTTCATTTTTCAAAATTAACAAATTTTCGAAAACCAAAATTTCAAAACAATATGAAAATTTTTAAAAAATTCATGTGTAGTCAGAAAAATCAACGAATTCATTTCACGTGTCAAAAAAAAACTTTCCCTAAAAATTTGTTAAACAATGTTTTGCTTAAGCAATTTATTGATAACTTTGTGGCATTATTATTATTCAAAATTAATCATCTTATCGTCTTTATTGTGGTTGATTTTTTTCCGATTTTTATCTTATCATAAAGTATGCAATATTGTCGACGAAAGTCACTTTTGGTTGGGAAGGTACGTCCGATACATCCTTAAATCTCCAAAGTTTGAAATTCAACGTTTGTACGTAATAAAATGTCCCAGACTCAATTGCCAATGTCATAACTTCTTTTAAGGTCTTGCCTTGAATTGAAAATGATAGCTCAAGCAGGTGGAAGTTTAATGTCCAAATGTAGTGCTGTTAAAAAAAAATTTAAACGTACATTTTTTTTAACAAATTGCTTTAAAAAAATTGTTCTCCGTGCTCCTAAAGGTATATATAAGTCAATTGAAAAAGACTTCTCCGACAAATATGGGCGTTACATTGAGTCTAATACGAAAAATAGTCAAAGTCAATTTACAAAATTTTTTTCAATTTTTTTTCATGTGATTTAAAAAACTGAAAAAATTGTTGTTCTTTCGAGTTATAGTTGACCGTGAAAAAAAGAAATTAAAAAATTTTTGGGAGCACAGAACAACGAAGTGGCTCACTTGAAGTGGAATGCCTTACGTGTATGCATATTATGTAGTACGTTGCTGCGTTTGTGTTGACTTTTATTCGCAATAACGATACTCACGTTTTGCGGCGTGCGTTTACACAAGCCATTGTTGCATCACCGATGTCATAAGGTCATGTTCGTTATAAAAAGCCTAGTACTTGCGCTTAGTGTGGGAATTGAAAAAAAAAAACCACCATTGTTCGATCGATGCGATGTCGCCGATGTCCCAATCGGAAAAATCATAGTTCGACAAATTGACAATAAGTACAAGGGCTATAATGCCCCGCCCAGTTGAGATAGCACTCGGATGATTTATGCAATTTATATCGATAAGAACGTCACTGACAAGGATGCCGTATTGTCAATATAATTATAGTTCGACAAAAATTCAGCAGCGATTCTGCGCGCAAATCCTCTGCCCATTTATGCCCGTTAATATATATGTCAATCAATGCGATAGGAATTAATGATCTTTTTCAATAAAATCAATATTTTCCAACGAACGCCCAGCTCTCGAATAAAGCGTGATTTTTTTTTTTTTTGCATTATTAAAACGTTTTTTATTCGTCTCATGTTTCATTGCTTTTCGCATACATTTTCAAACGTACGCGTCATTATTATTGTAAAACACACGATACGTGCATTGTCACACGTTTTTCACGCTCTCTTGTTATATTCACGCGGTCTCATGTGACATATGGCAAGCATTATTATTGTCGTTGATTCCGGTACGTCTCGAATTTCGCGAGAGCCAATGTATTTCATTGTCCTCGCGTGTGCGAAACGCTTTTTGCAGATTTCGTTTGTTATATCGAAGTAAAAATAAAATTGTACACTTTGTTTATTTTATTTTTGTTTTTTTTTTTTTTTGTTTTTTTTTTCGTTAATTTATTCATCCAGCGAGGATCCAACACGAGACTCAAATAATATTTCGTGCCTTTGACTCTTTGTCGCGGATTAAATCAAATTCGTAAAAATGATTAATAATTAATGAACAAGTTCTTTTGGTCAATGGATCCCTGAGATTAGGTAAATTTGCAATGTCAAGACGAATTCCACTAGAGAGATTCCTCAAGGTTTCCATTTGTTTAGTAAATAAGTTTTTTCTACATTTTTGTGCTTTCACGAAATTATTAAGTTTGACCCTTGAACGTGTGCTCTCATATCTATCGACCGTAAATTATTCGCATTTCATCCGACGTCGATGGAAATGCTGACAAGCGAGGAGGATGAAAAAAAAAAAAGAAGCAAAATGGTAAATGGAAATGCATATAAAGTGAGATAAAGTATCCTTCTTGTTTGGCGTGTGCATCTTTCATCGATATGAAAGCCCCCCATTGCCGAGTGTGTGTGTGTGTGTGTGTGTGTGTGTATTTGTACGACCATGGGGACACACGATGGGGAAGAATTTCAGGGTGAAAAGTGGCAACTTTGCGACGAAATGCCATATTTCTGTGGTCAGGAGCGTTGCATAAATATGAGGACGCTAAAGAGAGAGAGAGAGAGAGAGAGAGAGAGAGAGAGAGAGAGAGAGAGAGAGAGAGAGAGAGAGAGAAAACGAGAGCTTTCGTCTTTCTGTATGCACAGAGGGATGACATTGGTGGCGTGAAAATTTGACGAACGTTGGGCGTCGAGCGAGCAAGCGGAAAGTAAAAGAGAGTGGTTGAGTCGGGAACGAAAAAAAGTGCAAAACAAAAATATATGTAGATCGTGTACCGTGAAAATTTTATCCGTTTTAAACTTCTCTCGGGGGGGGGGGGGGGGGGGGGTAAAGGGGAAAACCGAGAATGAAAAAAGAAGAGAAAAAAAAACCGAGAAACTGCAGAAAATTTGAAGCGTTGGTGAGATGTGTCCTCACTTTCGCCAGCTGTGAAAAAGATCCTTCAATTCCGCCTCGAAATTGTTAATGCTGGGGCGATGACGCATCGACGAGTTCCACTTCGGACTCGTCTATATATAATATATATATGTGGCACAAATCGTCGAAGTATCACTCGAGAGGGCAAAACGAAAAATGACGAATAAAATTCTCTTCTTTTGTTTCCGGAATGAAAGTGCCTGATGGGTGTTGAAGCATCGGAAATTTGAGCGATGCGAATGGACGAACGAAGAAGGCGTGAATGCGAATCGATAAAGTGTTTTGATAACTGAAATCGCTTGAGATGCAAGGAAAACGAAAGACGACAAATTCATCATATAATACATGCATGTATTATATGATGTCACTCATTGATTTTCTTTGCAATGAGAATGACTGAAATTTCTCGCTGATCCGTTCAACCCCCATCTCGCCTGTATGGATATGCCTTATAGTACATCGGCGTAAATGTGCGACAAAGAGGAAAGCTCAAAAGAGGCATTGAGCGGAGAAACGAGGGAACGGCGCGGAGTGTGCTATGACTAAATTATTTTAATTTCACGACCGCGCGGTCGCGGTCGCATTCAAAAGACCGTTTCTTAGTCCGGAATCCATTCTTCTCGTAATTTCAGTTTTAATTTGTCTACCGAACCGAAAGAGTGAGAAAGTTGAGAGCCCGCACACCACGCTCTGCAGCTCTGTCTCTCTCTCTCTCTCTCTCTCTCTCTCTCTCTCTCTCTCTCTCTCTCTCTCTCTCTCTTTCTGTCTCGCTCCCTCTTTTTATGCGAACACCCGCCGCTGTATACGAAAGATATTTGGACCGCTAATCTCGCTAAAGAGGTAAGTTATATATTAGTATTCCCGGGAATGAATGCTGTACAGCAAGGAATGGCCTCGTAAAACGACACTTCCCTCAAAGCGCAATAATTACGGTGAAATATAATAATATGGTTTGCTGCAATGAGAGCAATATACAGTACATGCAGTCACAACAAATTGGAGCTTCGTTGTTTTGATAAAAAAAAAAAATAAAAAAATAAAAAAAATTACGAGACCGAAACCGATCGCACCGCTTTTTCGATATAAATCGTAATAATTATTTCTAATTTCAAGTATGAAATTAACGTTCGGCGGTTTATGTCCTCGTAACTCGTTCCGAATTCCCGTTGCTCGGATCATAATTTAACGAGGGCCATAATTGTGCGCGGAAATTTACAACGCGAGAGCAACGAATCGTGGGAGTCCCGAGTTGCTTTAACTCCATGATCGATACGATCTACCTCGGTATCTCTCTGCTATAACGTATTAGTCGTTCGAGGAATAAAACCCCCAAATTGAATGAAAAGATTTTAGTCTTGATTTGCTTAACTTTCTTTACTTTATCCCGAGACTCTCTTCGAACACAAGGATATTAAACTCTGTATATATAAGATATATATAAAGGACTTCACTTAGCGGACTGAATAAAAGAGCACCCTCCGGTCCAAGGGGGCGCAGTGTACGCTCGAAAAACCGTCAGGAAAAAACCACTTGGCGGATAATTTTAATGAAATTTTGTAATTGTGATATCCTGGCGAAATTCGTGCAAATTAACAAGAGAGTTTGTTTTTCGTCTCTCTTCAATATGTAGAAACGAGCACTCTTTGTTTGATACTTTGTATGCAATTATACCTATCGCTTTAACGTCACGACGATATATGAACGATTAATTTGCCAAGTTGGTCACTATAGGATTCCGAATGATCACTACATTTGTTTTTGCAACGTCTTCTCGGAGTCCTCCCTTAAATTGGAACGTGTTTATGTTCAGTTTACTCGATGAGCAAACTGTACATATATATGTAACAAGTTCAATATCTTTGCGTTCTAAGAGTCTCGCGCGGCTAAAGAAAAAAAAACCATCTCACTTCGTTTAAGGTAGTTCTATCGCTGCAGACTAGTCAATTAGCTATAAATGTCTAAATGATGATTCCTAAAAATATTGGATATATGGGTTAAAATTAATAAATATTAAATAAGCTTACCCAGGTGAATACAATTAATCAACGATTTATTATAAATAATTATGTAACTAGTAAAATAGTAATTGCAACGACTCAAGTATTACTAGATCTCGTATGATATTTACGTGTGGCAACGTTGCGTTTTCTTTCTCTTTTCATTCTCGTGCCCTCTCACTCTCTCGCCCGCTCTATTGACGTTGACGCGGAGAGGTTATGTTGTTCGACTTGTCAAATACCGCTTTCGTTTCGATATCGCGTTGCCACATTTTTTCACCGTCACGACATTATGCCATAACTTGTGTATCACTACCCGGATGCTCGTATTAAAATCAGTATAGCTTAAAAAATTGGTCGACAATCATATTTTTTTTTAGGCCCGTTAGATTTTTACGTGTTTAATGAATCTAAGTCTCGTTTTTTGTAAGAATCTTTTGGATTTTCGATAAGATATATCGTTTTAAAGTGACCGGAAATCGGTTCTTCTATATGCCGAAGCAAATTTGCCTTGAGGAACTGGCATTTTCAAGTATTAATTTCTCCGTAATTAGGTCGATAAGGGGCATTGACGTTTCGCGAAATGAATAAATATATTAAAATTGAAGATACAAAAAAAAAAAATTTAAATCTTATGGATTAGTTACCACGATAGAACTACCTTAAGATTTTACTTAGGGCATATATATGTAGATATATTTTATAGATATATAGATTTTATAGATTATAGATATATAGATATAGATTTATAGACATATAGATATATATGTAGATTAGGGCATATATATGTAGATATATATATATACAAGCACCTACTATACTTTTAGGAGCGTTGGAAAATGCCTCGCAACAGCAACTCCCGATACGATAGCCACTGCTCTCGTCAACCAACAACTTCTGCTCGCTCACTCCCGAGTTAAACGCTATATCCAGTCATTCGCTAGCCAAAAAAGTAGGGTTCATAGTGAAATCTTCTAAAGAATTGAATTTTACTTTTGGAAAAGGTTCAGGGATGTCCCCTGAGTGTAAAATCAAGTTGGCGGAACGCGGGAGGTCGAGCTTCAGCAGCCATTTTGAAAAACACGTTTTATCGAATATCTTGTGAACCGTGCATCGTACGAGAAAAATTATGAAAACATTTTTTGTACAAGTTTCATCAAATTTCTGGAGAGAAAAACATGTCACGAAAACCCCGGCGGTCAGATGAATTACCCTTTACTTAATTCCGTTGTAACGACTATAGTCGCGATACGATGAGCTATATATATACCTTTCCCATACCTGAGACATAAATTCACTCGAAAATTTCATCCCGTCGAATCTCCCCTTTATTCGTAAATCCTGATTTTTTTTTTCATCCCCTGACGCGTCGGTGCTGAAACCAGCTTACCCCTATTATGTACCTTGTCGCATTTGCATTAGGGCACAGGGAAACTTCGGAAAACTCGGCTGATTCAGGCGACACGTTCGACAGAGACTGATGATTCTACAGGGGAATCATGCGAGTCTCCGCGGAGAAATTAAGTAATTCCCGCTGGACTATTCACCAGCCAGAGAGTGCAGCTATGCGGTCACCCAACCAAGTACTGGTATTGCTACTTTTTGAGAAACTGTGAGGCAGAGTTCTGCCGTCATTGGATCTTCCCCCTCCCCTCTAATCTTTTCGTGACTCGATTAAACAACGTAAGCCTCCCCTATATCCCGGGATCTCTCTCTCTGTCTCTCTCTCTCTCTCTCTCGCGCGCTTCCTCCGCCACTCGCGCTCATAGGGACGCTGACGTAGTTTACCATCGTGAATTCTCCCATACCACGATCCTTTCCGTTTCTGTCTCGGGTCGGGTAATTACGCAAAGTGCCAAGGTTCCCGCACATGCTCTCTGGCTACATGCATGAGGTGTTCCATGCTAAACCCTCAACTGCTTTGAACCCTCACAACACTGCACATATCTGCTCGATGACTTTTTGTATCATTCATACAATCATAAAATTCATTCATGTTTTTTTTTTTCACGATTCTTTTTCCTTAACAGTAAAGTAATAACTTTGAAGTAAATTTGTTCTTAATCCCAACTTCCAATTGAAGTTCCGTCCTCGAGATTTTGTTAAATATTATACCAATCCTTTTTTTTTTTTTCTTTCGAGTTTGCTCGTACCGCACCGTATCACAGACGCACAGGTTATATTCCGTGTTCCATGTATGAAAAGAGTGCTCCGCCGCGCAGAGGGCGAAAAGGGCGCCCCGCAAGGGGTTGCGAGATAAAGGAGAGCAAGACTTTGTTATAACCCTCGCGTCTCAGCCTTATCCGCCCACATCACTATTTTCCGCGCTGCACTTTCACATCCCTGCAGCTCTCAACACACACGCTTCAATCTCTCCCCGGAGATTATCGTTCAAAGGACCGGTAGACCGCGAGAGAAAGCGTCCATGTTCCCTCCGACCCCTCGTCCCTTTCTCTCTCTCTCTCTCTCTCTCTCTCTCTCTCTTTGTCTCTCTCTCTCTCTCTCTCGACTCGGAACAGCCTTCTGCTTCTTCTTCTTCTTCTTCTTGCCCTGCTCGTGCCCTTAACTCTGCTCTTATATCCATTTATCGTCATTATTTCTCATACCCTGTCTATGGAAACCGTTTTTCTTTTTTTTTTGTAACCACTGAGGGAATTTCCTTCCTCTTAGAGCTGCGGTCACAATTCGGAATGAAAAAAAAAAATTAGCCACATTCAAGAATTGAATGTGTCTAATTTTTTTTAAAGTCTGTCGGTCCTTGCCCTTAGAATACATTTTTTTAGATTTTTGCATTTCATTCTGATTACTTTGGACAAACTTATAGTCGGATTTCAGTGGCTATCGACTTTACAGTAAATCTATAAGAAAACTATAGCTACGAAAAGAATTTTTGAAAATTACGTTGTATAATGCTTCCCTACACAACTCATGATTAATTTTTCATATCGATAACTCAACTTGTCACGGTTAATGGAGGATTTTCACGTCTGTTGTGGTTCTCATTATCACGTGATCCTGTACCGATGATTCATTCCATATTATCACCATTATCTTTCAATTTTATGAGAAACGATAATACGATACACGATGAATCTTTAATGTGTCAGCCGCGTTATCGATTCTCATCCCTCGTATCTCCGATATCTTCGTTCTTATCATCCGTGCACGATTCGCAAGAGGGTGGAAAGAAAAAACAGATTACGCACCTCTTCGCGTCTCTTTCAAGTGCCCAACGATATTTTTTTCGAATATTATAGAATCCTGAAATACGATTCTCGAAAGTTCTACTCCTTAAGCCCGATTCATGGTTGCATATAATCTCAATTACGAAATGAAAAGGAAAATTTACGAAAATATTGCCGATAGATACAATCGTAATTGTGGAACATTAAATTAATTCCCGTAGCAATCGTATATACAGTTAACATTTGGTTCAGGTGAGTTCATTTTTTGACCCCGAAGAGTCAAAAAATGAATTCACGATACGAGATGATTGGGTACAATGAACTCGATTCACATTCGAGTCAATCGTACAGCGTGTCTCGTTTTTCAGTCGAGAGAGGATAAAGAACGTCAATCCCACTCTCATATATTATATGTATACATACTTTAAATAGGCACAATATCTAATGCACTCGTAGATCTATCGAGCTTTTACGTTTTTCCAATTGAACCCGGAGATATGGGCAAAGTGAATGACAATATAAATGACACAGCATCCCCGGTTGTTAGAGTATGTGTGTGTGCACGATGAGAGCTCGTTGGGACGGTGCGAGATACCACTCGACCATTTGCCACACCATATATATATATATATATATATATATACCGGTGAATCGAAACCGCAGCTCACGACCGGCTGACCGCAACTTCACCACCGGAGCTAGCTCGTGCATTTATCCCCACATACGCAATACTTGCATGTATGCCTCTTTATACGTTTATACATATATATGCAATTGTACAAGGTACACGAGAGGATCAATTCGCGAAATTTGGAATATATCGTACGGGGGCGACCAACTGCAAAGTCAATATATGGTATAGTTCTGTGTATAGCCGGACAACCAGATTGTCATGTGCAGAATACACCGCAAGATCTCGCGATTCGCATTTATGTGTATATATATATATATATATGACACCTCTCGAGCTTTTCAGCTAGCGCTATACACTTAACCTCTTTCTGCAACAAATGTTTCGTAGCCTCGTGTCGTCATGTACAAAAAATCAGTTGAGTAAAATTGAACGCATCCTTTGAAGTACCAAAAAGCCTAACCCAAATAAATTCATCTTTTGGTTTCGGATAGAGCTGGCTTTGTTTTCGTGGCACAATATATTATTTTTTATTTTTTTGATCTTTTGATGCCAATGTGTTCGTAACATATGAAATCGAAAAAATACATTAAGAAAAAATTCTGCACGCATGTGTGTGCGTATATGATGCGGACAGACCTTTGAAAAATTGAAATTACGATATCTCTTGAACTGCTTCAGCTATAACGGGCTCAAACTTTGCACACTATCAAAACATGAAACCTCTCTATGGTTTGCTGAAATTTTCAAAAAAATTTATAACGGCTGTCCGTTTTTAGATGATTTTTTTTTAGATTGATTTTTTTTCACAAATATGATCACTCTAACTTTGGTACATTTGAGGATATTCGCATAAAATTTTTTGTACGAGTATAAGCTTAAGGGACAAGTTAAGATTTCATGAAATTTGGAAATTTTCTGAAAAATGTCTGACTGCTCTAACTTTCGTGAATTTGGGGTTATTGAGTCAAATTTTTTTTTTTTTAAATACGCTATGGGACAAGGATATTTTATAATGAATTCAGTAATTATCGCTTAAGGGGTTATACCAAGTCAGGTGGCTGAAAAAAAGCGTGTTTTTTTTTTTTTTTTTTTGGAAATTGGTAATGGTATATTTTTTCAAATGCATGGTAAAGAACATTCAGTAGATTTATCGTGTAAAAATATTGCATAGGAACTAAGATAAAGTCGATTTATTGGAATCGCTTGCATTTTTTAAACGTCTTTCGCGGGTTGAGCAGCGATATTCATAGCCGGGTAAGCTGAAATGAAAAAAACCAAATTAATTTCGTTGGTACATTAGTTAATTCGGTTTTCAATCGAAGGAATTTTCGAAATATCAAATACGAAAAAAAAAAAATGGTGGTCGTTTAAAGTGAGAGTACTGATTTTTGCGAAAAAAGTGGGCTTTTTTTTTAAATTCATGACTCCGGAATTGAGAATTCTTCGATCGCAAAGACCACATTTTTGCATCTACGAAAAGCACAAAATAAGTCAAAAATGTCGATGCCACAATTTTCGAGATATATCTTGCTCTCACTGACTTTAAAACTGGTAGTTTCGAGAAAAAACGGACTCAATGTTTCGAATGCGGATTTCACGTAATTGAAATATTTATTTCATAACTTACACAGAGTCATTTTATTCCAGGCTAGTGTTTCGTTTTTCAGAAAAGTGATTTTTTCAATTTTTATAACCAAATGCAACCTCTCAGGGGGTTCAGGTTACATACAATATTGAAAATTTTCGAAAATCCGTGATCGGTCTGTGGCAAAGTTGAGATTGTCAAACCAAAAAAATTTACCATGAGTAACAGAATATTAAATTACGCAAGAACAAATCGAATTTCTTTCTCATTGTCAAAGCTTTCTTTACGAGGAAGCCAAAGAGTCATATATCTTCAACGAAGTAACTGTGCAATGACGAACCAATGTGTGCAACTTTCCAATATTTGCTCGCTTTTTTTTTTTAATCGATTTAAAAATAAAAACCATTTCTTAAATTCATATAATGAGAGATTACTCAAAATTGTAATCAATGCTGTTTCATTTTATGCTACTAAAATAACAACAGTATCTGATAATATTTTGTTTGTATGTTGTCTCGTGATCTTTTATCGGTAATATTTCGGCATGATATTTTTGCAGTGTCATTGATCCGTTTCTGTGACTTGAGCGCAAAAATGTGATGGCCTGGAAAAGCCCCCAAGCATCTTGGAACAAATAATAAAGACCGTCATTGTGATAAGCTCGTTAAGATATTCGGCGATGGGGAGAGAATTAAGGAAATATAATCAATATATTATCAACGGCTGGAAAAATATTGTCTTGGGGTATTCCTATTGTCCTACTATTCTGTCCTGTTTACACGAACTGTGAACTGTGTATTGTTACATGACACAACAAAGCGAAATGTTAGTTCGATAAGAAATGAATAAAAATCGTTAATGGGCTCGTGTCCTCCCCCGTCATCTGTGCATATATATATATATATATATATATATATATATATATATATATATATGCATAGAATATGAATACAGCAAAACCCCAAGAATCTCTTTTTTTTAACGTCAACTCTCCAAAACCAATTTGTGGGTCTACCCGAGGCATTTTTTTCTTTCATAGTTCACGGGTACCCCCTCGTGTTTTATCGATAAAAAAAAAATCGGATATTCTTTCGTCACCGAGTAAGTATCCGCACACCCCTGCATCATAGGAATCTCTCTGATACATATATGAACATATATATATAGGTATGTACTTTATGTATGTATGTATGTATGTATGTATATACCGGTGTCTCATCAAGCATAGCAGGTAAACGCGTGTAGCACGGATCTTCGTCAAGGCTCACATATCCCGGTCATCGTACCGTGAGGCGCGCACCCTCTATACGAGCATCAAAGGAAAAAGCTTTTCCTCCCCTCCCCTTCCCTCGCCCCAGCGTACAGTCGATCTAGTGTACGCATACATGCTGGTATATTCTTTGCACGGTAGGCCGGTAGTGGTGAAGAAAAAAAAAAAAAAAAAAATCGAACAAAATGCTCGTAGGAGGACTTGAGGAAGAAGATTGCGGACGAAGAGGGTAAAAGATTATTTATTTATGACAGTGCACAGGCAATTCCGGTTTAATCTTTCCCTTGGAAATCATCATTTGAAGTTCGGGGGAACATTTCAATGCTTGATTTTCACGAAGTCTCTGCAAAAATTTCCGGGGAATCAAATATGTTGCATCGTGTTGACAGCATATGCAAGCTTTGTCTTAGCGACTCTCGCGGTTAAAACAGATTGCATGTTAATTTTTCGTATCAAAAAGTCATTGCGAATCGTATATAGTAGATCGCGATGATTTCAAAATTAAATAAAAAAAAAATATATATATATACGACATCGAAGGCATCAAAGATATTGAGTTTCAACGACAATAATGACGAAAAGTTATTAATAACATATTAAAAGAAAATGTTATAACCAAATATTCCGAAATTTCTTTCTTGTTTTTCATGGAAATGTAATGTCTCATCATTTTTTTTATCACACACGATTTTTCCCATAATTATTTATATGCATACGATTGAAAGAATTGAATTTCTGCGTGAAAAAAGAAAAATATTGTTTTAATTTTTTTTTATGCTGCAATGAGATTGTTGGGCTTGAACGAATTTTTAACAATTTGCATAATTTTCGTTAAATAACCCGTGTGCTTAATGAATCATGCAAAGAAAACATTATCGGGATTTTCAAGAAGCCAGCTGGCCAATGACTATGAAATTTCTTTTCAATTATAATCCGTAGACTCTTTGTGAAAATATATCCAAAATTCACACCTCATTCTATTTTTCAACTTTGTTTGAAACATCCTTAATTATGTATTTGTTTTTTTTTTTTAATTCCAAATGACTTTTAAAGTGCTGTCTATATTACTATTATCTACAATTAGCTTTACGATAACGAAACATTGCCCTTACAAAATTTGCCCCGTCGTGAAATCTTGATTTTTTTCTTCCGAATCTCGTCTTAAACGCTCTGGGAAGCTTTATCCTCGCATCACTCCCGCAGATCGTTGAACATCATTCCGTTCCTATCCCATGTAGAATAGACATTAGAACCGAGTGAGAAGTGTAATTTTTCACATCCTCCGATGTAATGAGATTTACGAATGACGCTGAATGGATATATATATATATATATATATATATATATATATATATATATATATATACGTTAGCAGCTCCCAAATTGCCTTAGGTTCTTCCGTGATTTACCATGTTTTCGCACGAGCACGACCACGCGAGATGTACGAACCAACGATTCTCATTCCCCTTCTGCACGCGGGGTTGATCCCTGCATATATTCTCACCCCTGACGTCGCGTGTCTCACGGAAATCTGTTTTCGCATCGATCTTGCCACCTCTACCGTGCTCTCTCTCTCTCTCTCTCTCTCTCTCTCTCTCTCTCTCTCTCTCTCTCTCTCTCTCTCTCTCTCTCTCTTTCTCTCTCTCTTTCTCCCTCCCTCGTGGCTACGCACAGGCACGTATTTACGCGGTTTCTCGCCAAGCCACTCACCGAGGGTGTAGAATACATCCCCTTTCGTGTTTTTTTTTTTCAATCAGCAAAATATTATGAAAAAAAAAGTAAAATAATACCTTAAAATTGAAAATTTAAGCATATTGTTCAATCATAATTTTTTCTCGTCGATGAAAATTTTTGTTCACGAAAACAAAAATCCTCCAATCTCCTGACCACCTTGTGGAAAACGTTTTTCGTGAACACAAGAAAAGATCATGAGGACCGATGAGGACGAAAAACACCGCCCGACACATTGGTAATTCGCAGGGGCTTGACCCTTTCGTGAGGATTCAAATTTTTTTTCGAGTCTCCAACGTTGAATTCGTTCCATACCTCGACAGATTCTACGTTATGGAATTGAAACGTTGACTATAGCGAAAAGAAAAAAAGTGTACTGTACACTGTTTTTTCTTTTCGTCCTATTTGCTCCGCTGTGTGGTGTATACTTAAAAATTCGTGAGACATTCGTGTCCCTCGCCGACCATATATAGAGTAAGTATTAGTAGCTACACGGGAGTTTCTTCTTCTGTCTGGTGCACAGAGGAAAAAAAAAACAAGAAAATCTGTGGGAAAAGAAAATGGAGGCGTGATACAAAACGCGAGATGAAAGAGTGAGGTGAAGTGTAAAAGTTCGGGGTTTTTTGTCTTGAAGGATACTGTCGAAGGGTGGCAAAACTCTCTTCATCCCGTTCTCCTGCAACCACGCGTTTATTCTATCCGCTTCGATGAAAGGGATGGCGAGTAGCCGAATAGTCGTTTCATCGTGTATATATATATATATATATATGACTCTTATGGTGTACATAAAACCAATTCAAGTAACTCCATTACAGTTTCCATTGTGAAGAAAGACTTGGACAGAGTGCCGTATCTCACTCGCGTGCACTCTCGCACACTCCGCAGGCCATCGGCCAAGGACATTCGTATACATATATCTATATATAAATTTGCGATTCGTCAACCCCTATACCGATATTATGTGTGTGTGTGCCTGCGGACCCGTCTCGTGGCTCCTTCGTAAGATTTTACTTGAAAAACTAATCTCGACACTCGGCTGTCGCATTTATGGCCTCAAGGCGATATCCACGCGAGAATCCTGATACAGACACCTATATATACATTTACCGAGATCGCGAAAGCAATCAAAAAGCCCCCACCACGACTCAATAATAGACGAACTCGATGGCTTGCCGTCTGTGCGTGTATATGTCGATGGTCGAAATTCGAATATATTTATATATCCGAGGGTGGTTTCGACTCAATGAGTTCCTCGAAGTTTTCGTTTTTTTTTCCCCATCATCCCTGCGTTGATACGTTTTATTGGAATCTTCACGTACATCATACAAAGGGTGCCAAACGGATTTGTTGCTCGTGAATGAAAAAAAAAAAAAAAAAAAAACCAAGATAAAAGCTTAAAAGTTATTTGAGTTGGTTTGCGACTCCCCTCATGTTTGTCATAGATAAGTGAAGAGATCAGAATGAGTGGCGAAATCGATGATGATATCGATGACGTCTCATTGTAACATTGAAGGTCGTCACTGCGATAATCTCATCTTGTGCTGACGTATAAATGTGTAGTAGTCCAGTCACTTTAGCCATTTTTTTTTTCTGAAATCTTCTACAGAATTGATTTTGCTTGTGGAAAAGATTCAAGGGTGTCCCCTGAATGAAGACTCAAGTTGGCGAAGCGCGGGAGGGGTCGAGCTTCAGCCGCCATCTTGGAAAAAAACGTTTTATCAAGTATCTCGTGAACCGTGCATCGTATGAAAAAAATCAATGGAGACCATTTTAGTAGCTGATGAAATTTTCTACAAATCTTACTCGAAACTTTTTCCTGTATGGTGCATGGTTTTCGATTTATAGCGTGGCAAACTTTTCCAAACATATGGTTGTTGCTAAATATACAGTTAAAGTGTAACAGTAAAAATGGCGATGTTTGGAAAAGTTTGCCGCGCTATAAATCACAAACAATGCACTATAGAGGAAAAAGTTACAAGTAAAAGTTGTAGAGAATTTCATTATCTACAAAAAAGGTTTATACTATTTTTGTCGTACGATGCACGGTTCACGAGATATATTTGATAAAACGTGTTTTCCAAGATAGCGACTGAAGCTCGACTCCCCGAGTCTCGCCGACTTGAATTTATCCTCGCAGGGGACAACGCTGAATCTTTTCCAAAAGCAAAATAAATTCTGTAGAAGATTGCATTATGAACCTACTTTTTTTTTTGCTGGAATGACTGGACTTGAGAGGATATTCTCAGGAATATGCATTATCGTCGGTAGAAGACTTATGGACATCGCTGTACAGACCTTTTTAATACCCGCGTATATCGCATGTTCTCGATCTTCGTGTGAAAGATTTTTAAGCCCAAACAAGTGTGCAGGGATAATCGGGAGTATGCAGGAATAAGCGAGACCAGGGATGAAAAGAACTCTCGCTGAGTAATAATTATCAAGAGATTCAAACCTGCTTTGGGTTATTCGAGCACGCCGAAAAAAAAAACGCGTGTGGCATAATCAGCACGCACACGCATATACGCAATCTCGCTGATAATCTCGATGTGTTTGTCGGCACTTTTTATCTATTTTTTTTCCGGTACGCTGAGTAAACAATAAATTTTTTAATGCGTATATTTATTCGTAAAATCGGTTAAAGTTGGATTTTTCGTATATATTATCTTTCTACGGCTTCAAAATAAATTTTGTTATACATCCATGAATTGAAGTTCAGCAAATTTACTTGATTAGACCGAAAAGATGTTTGGCATAATGAATTTAGGGAGAACCAAAAGGATTGCAAATTCAATAAAATTATAAATTTTACGAAAAAAAAAAAATGTCCATTAAGACTCTGAAAGTCAAATATAAGTTTCGGATTACTTCGAGCTGATGAGAAATCAGCCAGAAATTAAAGCATGCGGGCAACAAAGCCAAAATTGACAGAGCTGTGTATATACTTCCTGTTGGAGAAAAATTGGCAAATCGACACGAAACAAAATGTACAGAGGAAAAAGCGTGAAATTCTCAACTTAATTTCACCTCTCGTCTCTTCCCGTGCATGGAGGGCGAGCTTTGCTTTCACGAAAGGAAAAAAAAAACTCCCCGAAAAATAGCTAGATATTCATAACAGACTACTTAAAATTTCAAACCCTGACAGCGCGGGCGAACTCGCGGTGGGTTTTGGCGAGCGCGGGGGTTTTCAGCATCAGAGTCTCCCGCGAGAGATTGGCCTCTCGATCAATACACCGCGGGATGCACGGCGAATATATACTTGAGCGTTATAGGCAGTTATTCCCGAGTCTCTCTGTTGTCAAAACAACGGGGAAAATCAGTCGAATTCGCCTGTATATCGGCTGAATTTTTACGCAGTCTGCCCTAATGCCCACGCGCGTTCAAAACGCTCTGCAGCATAGTCGATTGTGAATAGCGTAGTCGCGAACAACGCTCTCGCGGGAACACGATGTTCATTACCGAGAACACCCGGATTCTCGACTTTTTATTGGTATGGTGGCCTGCGTGGAATTCATTAGGGTTTTAGCGCCGAGTTCCCACGAGAGAGAAAACTGTATTCCCTGTGCGTATGGACTAGAATGCGGGGGTTGGAGAATGAGAACGCGAAGGTGCACGGAAGGTAAAATGCGCGGAGGAGCTCATTGCGCTGTTGCTTATCGATACGTGTGTATATATATGCTGTGTCAATGGCTATATATGTACAGGGGATTATTTTTATAAGAGGATAATAGCAGAATCTTAAGCACGCTTACATTTGATGTTTTTTTAACAGTAAATATATCGATATAGATTTCTGTGTATCTGTGTATACGTATATATGTATGTAGAGGATGTAAAAAAAAAAATTGCAACCACCGAGAGTGCATCGTCGGCATATAACATCGAACGTTTGTCTTTTTCGCGTGTAATTACGTTCCCGATACGAATCGCCGCGGGGCTATTATCGATGCGTTTGTGTCCGTGAAGAGAGAGAGAGAGAGAGAGAGAGATAACTGTATCCTTTCTCCAGTTCTGTCTGGTCATTTTAAAGCTAAACCATAACAGATCATAGATAAATGTTTAATTTTCTCCCACGGTTACCCCCCTACGAAAAATTGATGTTGAAATTTTGGTAAAAAATCGTTACTATTGACGCATCACGAACTTCTGAACATTTATTTTTTGCTAGTTCGCTCTTTAACGCTTTAAAAACACTTGCATTGAAAACTTGAAAAACGAAAAACAATACAAAAATTCGATGAAATCGAAGCTTTCTCAATCCGGATATAAAAAAAACGATTTAACGGATGAGAAAGCCTCTGTGGATGTTGCGCTATAGGAGCGAAGCGAAGGAGAGAGTTACATGAAATATAATAATAATAATAATAATAATTGTAATGAAATGTACGGTCGACCTCGCAACTCCGATAAGATCGTCCGATTAATTATGCATAATGCTCCAGCGAGCATCGTGTATGTGTGTATATGCGTGCATCCAGGATAGAGAGGGAAACGCATCGAGCAAACTAAAGTGTCTCTTTTCGAAACCCACACACGTGGATATAAACCCCGAAGAGGAATGTAACGTGAAATTTCAGCTTCATGCTCCCCTATTCAGCCTCCAGCCAAATCACAAAATGTCCAAGTTTGGTTCGAGGTTGAACACTCCATGGGATATCTTTGTTTTTCTTTTTTTTTTCAAGGAATCTTTGAAACTTGAGATGATTAAAATTGAACTTAGGCTGATTAGCATTTATGCCATGCCCCATATTTATCACATGCTAACCAATTTTTGTTGAATAATCAATATGCAATCAACAAGCTATCTTGTTCATGTTATTGGATTAAAGAAATCTCTTAATGAAATTATTTTTCCTGAGTTTAAAAATTTCAGGGGCACGATTACGATTTCCGAGGCGCCAAGTTTCGACCGTGGATTCTTCATATATTGGCCATTGCAATGACAATTTCAAGAGTGACAAAAGAATCCACGGTTAAAACTTTTGGCTTCTCGGAAATCGTAATCTCCCCATGTCAGGGACGGGGGGGTTAATTTTATCTTCATGTGCGCAATATAGTCCAGTCATTTTAGCCAAAAAAGTAGGTCCTTGTGGACCTACTTTTGCAATTTTCAACAGAATTGAGTCTTACTTTTGGAAAAGGTTCAAGTATCCCCTGAGTGTGAATTCAAGTTGGCAGGACGCGGGGGGTCGAGCTTCAGCCGCCATCTTGGAAAATACGTTTTTTCAAATATCTCTTGAACCGTCCATCGTACGACAAAAATAATAGAGATCTTTTTTGTAGATAATAAAATTTTCTACAACTTTCATACAAAAACTTTTCCTGTATAGTGAATTGTTTTTTATTTATAGCCCAGCAAACTTTTCCAAACATCATCATTTTTACTGTTACACTATAACCTATATTTATAGCCATAATCATGTTTGGAAAAGTTTGCCGCGCTATAAATCGAAAACCATGCATTATACAGGAAAAAGTTTCCAATAAAAGTTGTAGGGAATTTAATTATGTAGAAAAAAGATATCTATTATTTTTATCGTACGACGCACGATTCGCTAGATATTTGATAAAACGTGTTCTCCAACATGACGTCTTAAGTTCGACCCCCCCGCGTCCCGCCAACTTGAATTTGCACTCAAGGGACACGCCTGAACCAAAAGCAAAATCAATTCCGTAGAAGATTGCAGACAGAATGGCTAGAATAACTGGACTAATAGCAGAGAAAGCTTCGTGAACTCTCCTCTTCCACGATAATTACGTTAAGCTAACCCTGTCGGAATTAGCTCTGTATCGTTTGCCGTATAAACTTACGGAGCATTGAATTCCTGCATTATAACGAGATAGTTCGCCAACCGGCGTGTCCAACGCTCAGGGCATTCGCTATAGAATCACGCACTGGTAATTCCCGATGACACGTTTTTGGACTACATATAACTACGTTGGCATATATAGAGAGAGAAACGCGTTCGTCATTCAAATTCTTGAATCTCCGGCGCAGTTTTACTTGAATTTTCCTCCGCTGTCTAATTAAGTTTTAATTGGTGCTCTACTTTTGGGATGAACATCGATGCATATCCTTTTCTCTTAAGTGCGCAAAATCAGGCATTAGCATTGCTTCCATCGATTTATATTGAACTGATAAGCGTTGGTTCAACTCCGAGACTTGGAAAAATAAAGATACATTGCAGCATCTGATTCGTCCGAATAAAAGTTACGTAGATCATCGTTTTACTCCAAAATATATTTCAAGTATTTTGTATCAAAGACAGTTCAACAGTGATCGACTTTATACCCAAGATTGGCTAATGATTGCAGGTGCTCCAATCGTCCCCAATCTTCCCCTGCGTAGTTGCAACTGAAATATTCCATTGCATGCCCAATTTCTTCTAACCCTGCTGTAAATGATCGTGATCCCGTGAGGCCCCTATAGTGAGCTTAGTATAGTCAGCGGATCTGAATAGGGTTAACCCGGACCACGATTGGTTGGTTATACTGAACAGCAACCGTGTAGCCCAGGTCTAGCCTTACCCTTGGGCCAACGATCATCCGCGGGGCTTTCGCGGAAACTTCCATTTTCTTTTTGTCCAAGCGGATTAAGCATTCGAAGCACGGCTTTGAAAAAAAGCTCTGAAAAAACTCTTCATTTATCGAACACCCTGCAGAACTCGTAGGGCAGAGAGAGGTGAATGGTGGTAGTGCGAACGGGGTAATATCGGCAAGAGACAGAGATAGAGAGTGAGAGAGAGAGAGAGAGAGATAGGAGATCGGAGCCAATGTTTTCATTCGCTATTGTTTCATCGCTCTTGTTTGCCTAGCTTTGCTCCGAGCAAGCTCGGGCGTTGCTGCTGCTGTTGTTGAATTGCTGATGCGAAGCATTCTCATTTTTTCGGCTTCGTTAACCCACATTCGTGCTTCGAACTCGTCTCTTTTTTTCTTTTTTTCGTTCATTACACATCTAAATATATACCTATCATGTACCTATACACATAAATTTTTCCGATAATTCGTTAAAAGAAATTTTGTTGCAAAAAAATTGCCAACAACATTTTTGGCATTTTCATTGTTGAGTATCAATGTTTTCCACATCTCTTCAGTACAGATCTTTCGTTTTAGATATTTTTCGTCCTATCGCGAAATACTTCGATCGAATTAAATTTTTTTGTTGGGAACGTATACTACACATCATTAATATATCAAAACAAGCAGCCGGATTTCTTTTAGTTTTTTTTTTTCGTTGGATTCATGATTTTAGCTTCATTCAACTTTCGCCCTGCGTTTCCCCCAATCGTGTCTCGCGTTCTCGTTCTCTTCTTTTCGCCACTTCCACAATCCGTTATACCAGAACACACACACACACACACACGCGCGCGCGCACGCACACACACACAACCGGTAAAATCACCAGAGCTGCCACAGCAGTATTCTCATTGTTTGCACGGCACTGCCGTGAATTTTGCTGATCTAATACGATGTGTTTTAACCATTTAGGCACACAACACGAGGCAAAAAGATACAGATACGGCGTTGCCAACTTTGGCATCGTTGAGCGGCTAAGCTTTGAAATTAAAAAAAAACACACACACACACACTCAAAGAACAAATAAAACGTAGATTGGGTGTTTTAGCTTCGTCATAAAGGAACCTTTGATTCGGCGAAAGATCACTCTCTCTTTTACTTCGAGAATTCGTCCTCGATTACTCGACAGTCCGAATAGTCAAAGAAAATCACGAACAGAGAAGAAAATGGTTGGAAAAATTCCACATACTTAACCCAAATTCAAACGTACGTTAGTGTGCTCGTGGAATTTTGGGTCTTTTGACTAAAAAGTTTATCGATAAATTGCGTAGATCAGAGTTTACTGTTTTTTTTTTAATTTTTTTTTTTTTTTTTAATTTGGAGAAAATAGATGAAAGGCTTTTACTCGGTCGTCATAGGCAGCGAGGTAAAGGAAAAAGCTGTGACTCGTTCAAATATCGAGTCAACAAGCTAAAACTTGCAACCAAAGAGTCATCAGTTATGTTTGTACCTTCTAATTCTATTTGGCTATAAAATCGGATAGTGGGGTTCTAATTTTATGGTTTTTTTTTTTCAATTAATCGGTAAATAACTGAAAACGACACTACACCGATCGAGCTCATCACGAATTCTCACACACGGGGTTTTCTTTTTTACAATCGCCTGATATTTTATCGTATCAGAGAGTCAAGAAATTACGACGCTTCATTGTCCCAGAGTAGGCTTCGTAAAAAAAAAAAGAGAAAATTATTATACAAATTTATAATTTGCAGCGTTTTTTCGTTTTTTTTTTTTAATTTGCTGTTAAAACTGTGCAAAAAGCGTGAAACTCTTACCGTTTGATTATCCGTGTATCGATAGAGGTATTTTGATGAAAGCTTCTTCAAACGGACCCTCTGAGAAAAGCCAATATATATACGTGACGTATGATCTATGCTCAATTGCAAAGAGTCCCTAAAAAAAGGCTCTCTCTCTCTCTCGGTAAAGATCGATCTCGATGTCCCGCGATGCATGCGGGTACGTGATCCGATTGTACGTTATTATAATGGCTCGTCTCTGGATCGTCGGGGAGCACACACGGTGCGCGCCCGCGAGCTTTTTTCGGATATGATAAAGGGAGGATGACAACGAGATTGCTTGGATCGTAACTCGTTGAAGCGTGAAAATGCGTTCGTCGTCATATTTATGATCTTTTTTTTTTTTTTTTTTTTTTTTTTTTTTTTTTTTTTACGAAGGCAGGACCGCTGCGCGAGTCCTCTATATATCAAGACGCGCATGAGCTCGGCCTGGATTTTACGTTACGACCCTTGCTGAAATTTGATCCGGACGTGTCGAGGGTGCAAAGGGTTTTTCTATAGAATTTTGATTTTTTTTTTTTTAACTCGACAATCGCCACTGACAGTCTTAAATTATATCTCCTAATGGCGATGTCTTGAGAACATTTTTTCATGTCCTTTCTTTTTAAGGAAAAAAAAAAACTCGTTGCATCCTGTTAACTTTGAATTTACCAGCCTCGATAACGTTTCCGAAGAGAAACCTGAGAGCACCGAATCTCTTCTCGTAATCTTTTTGGTTTAACTTGCGGTCCTCTGTTTTACAATATCCAAGATACAATCTTTTGACACCCTGACGGATCGTTACAGGATATACCCACAGTGAAACGTTAAAGACCCGGAAAGGCAATGAAAAGACCTTAAAAGTTCAGCCAACCGTTTCGGTCGTCCAACCCAATCTGCGAACTGAAATATTGTCCTGTCTGATCCAATTGCTTATTGAACTTGAAAAAAAAAAAAAAAAAAAAAAAAAAAAAAACGTTGTTCGTTCACAGTCCTGTCTAGCATTGATCAGTGATCAAGTAAAAAAAAGCTGATGAGGTGAATTTGCCCGATGAATTAATTTTTAGAACCCTAAAAATTCACCAGAGTCAACGCGACTTTAATGCGGACACCTGATGGCCGATTCTTTTAGTTTCGCGTTCTTTTTCTGCTCGGTTTCAGGCATAGTCGGAGCCAGAAGCCTCACCATGGAGTGCGGCAAGGGTCGACGGAAAAGCCTGCTGGGTGGCTTGATCCTTGCGTGGCTGTTCATCAGTGACTGTATCGTTGCAGCGAGAAATATGGGTAAGTCACATGAAATTTCCGATTTATATATACATATGACCGATGACCTAAACGCTGTAAGAAAATGCAATCGAGTCCCGGGGAGCTTCTCGTTTTTTTTTTTTTTTTTTTTTTTTTTTGACGGGAGAACGTTTTGGCGATGGTGCATGACAATTTTGAAGACGCTCGAACGAACCTCAATATTTTTAGTATTGAGAATTTGACAATTTTTTTAATATATCGTTCACTTTCCATCCAAAATCATCGATTTATGTACAAATATTTCTTTATGGATGATCTTAGCAACTATAAATATTACCCTCCTCGCACATGATACATGAAAGTAAACCCCAAGTTCTAATGTATAGGTTTCTCATCTAGACATAATAATCTCGAAGTTAAAAGCCCTTCTGAATTTCACCATGTGCCCAATCCTCGAAATGAAAACACACACACACACACACATACACACACACACACACAGGCTTAAACATTAACGAGAAGGCACAGAGAGAGTCTCTGAAGCGATTCTCTCATTTTCAAAGTTCAAGAGGGATTCGAGCTTCTGTCTCGCCCAAGCGAGAGACTCGAATGGAGTGACGGAAATAACGAAGACACATACACGATACACGGGCGATTCTTTCCAAAATCGACAACTTTGATTTATCAGTTTCATTGAAAACTTGCAAACTTTTAATGATTTTTTGATTTTTTTTATAATTCGAGGATTAAGCAAAAATTAATCTATTTTTTTTTTGTTGGCTAATAAAAGTTGGAGGCTTTTCTAAATTTTTGTCGAAGAGAGAGAGAGAGAGAGGGTACGACTTATTGTGCTCGAATGTATTTGCCCCGATATTTGTGATTAAAAAAAAAATACATTTAATATTTTATGCGTAGAAGAAATTTTTAGAAAAATTCCTTAATTCCATGAGAAGACCAAAGAGACCAAAGAGACCAAAGCTTATATTTTCATAGCGCTATGAAAAAAATTTAACGTACAAATTCGTTTTCTCTCAGCACCTTGTCCATCAATCACTCAGAGCAAATCAACAAACGGTATTTTTATTTTTCGATTATTCATACGAATACATATATTACGAGTCTCGATCTTTAGTTTTTGTTCGTCTGTAAAATAATGACGTAACATTTGTTCGGCAATAAATGTAGCCTCGTTCGACCTTTATATTTATTGTTTTATATTTAGACTCGGTTACAAGCGATTCACTTTCATGGAGCATCTTTTAGAGATGAACATTTATATCTTTAGCGTGTGCGAAAATCGAAAACATTAAACGAAACACTTCAACGAATATGTAAACGAAAAGTTTCGATCGATTTATCATGGAAGGCCCCATACATACGTATATCCATTGATGAAAACACGTTTGGTAGAGTAAGAGGGCTTTTCGTGCCGGTATGTATATATATGTATATGTGTATGTGTATATATATATATTCCTCCTTGATTATCGTACACTCCGGTACACCCAATCCACGCAGCGGACTTGGTGCGTTTCCACTACTGCTTTCTGGCATTTTCCTATTGCACCCTCTTCCTCAAATCTCCTGTGCTCTGTATACCATCCTCGCGTTTGTCCGGTTCGCTTGGTTCTTTGCGATAAATCATCGTGAGAGGTATATACAGATATATCTTTCGTGTATTCATATACAGTACATCGATATAATGTACGGTACAGTCATACACAGTGGAGAATGCATATATATATTACTTGTATGTATACTCTCAGCGAGCAGTGTGATTCGTTGCAATGCATTGTTAAATATAAACCCTGGTGTATACATTCAGAATGTTCGCAAGTGCAAGATATAGATGTCTGCTTTGCCACCGTGGCTGGTACCTTAAATTTTCATCCATGCACGAGGCGACTAATGGGATTGCCGAAGCCGTGAATTTTCATTGTGCGATATATATATATATATATACGAGTATACTCTCGGAGACGACGCGTATCTACGTCGCTTCCGTTTCAAAGTTTTTTTTTCTTTCTTTGTGTCTGAAAGCTCATTGATGCAAGTATATGTTGATTCGATGTAACTCGTGCTTGAAGTTGATGTTATACCGTCGGGTATAATTTAAGTTGATTAATTAAGTTAACTTCCGGCCAAATGCAACGTTATTTTCGTTAGTAAAGTCCGCGATCGATTAGCACTTGACTTGAATATCGCTAATTACAATTTGGTGATATAGTTTAACAAGTATGGTGCACTGAAGGTTTGAGCGGCCTCATTTGTGGGTCCTTGAGAATCTTAGAAATGGAAATAAATGGTGCATTGAAAAGTATGTCTTGCTATTATAGACGTGGAATTCATGAACCATGATCCAGTTGACCCAGACGATAAAGGATAGGGTTCGTTTGATCGTAACTTCGGATATACGGTAAACAGAGACACCGATATGTGGGACACTTTAAAGCGGAGAGAGCGTCAAAGCGGAATTAATGCGTTGCATTGAATTGTCTGGATAAAGTGCAGGATCATCCGATACGGTGAATGTCGTCTTGTACCGCTATATTTCTCATTGATCGTTCGTAGACCTAAAAGTGTCTTGAAGAATCGTTTTAGTTTCACCTAGCTCCATTCTATATGAGCCTCATCCATAGCCAAATTAACAAAATCCTAAAAGAGCTTCTGTCTTTTAGGGATTATGCAAGCTCCCTAAAAATATTTTCACGCCATTCCACGTAAGTGTCCCACACCCAGACGCGATTGACCATGACACTAAATTTAACGTACCGTTTAATGCGGACCCAAGGAAAATCGTGAACACCTATATATGCACACATAATACCGTATGTATATAGGGCCATGAACTTCCGGATATAACGACACTTTGACCGGTGTTGGAACGCGCGTTGGTCCCTCCACAAAGCGTTGCACAGAGACAAGGCCTGTTCGTGGTAACAAAAACGTATAGCTAATTCGACAACCACACTGTGGAGGCTGATGGCGCAACAGAGAGCAAAGGGGTCGCGCGGTAAATGGGCATTCAGTAGACCCTAATGAACCTCTTTTTCTCTGATGTTTCCGAGTTTCGGAAAAATAACAAGAGCGAAAGAGAGGAACTGCGGCATCCAGGCCCCAACAACCATGGGGAACAACGTTCAAGGGGATTCTAGAATAGATGCTCTCTCTCTTTCTTTCAGTCTCTTTCTCTTTCCGTCTAAGGTAGATATCGTATCTTGTATACCTCGTTAAACGTTCCTCGACTAACGAGGGTAAAATATACGCAATCAATAGCCCGCACGCACACAATTGCACAGCGCCAAAGGCGCCTTTAAGCTGAGACGAATGCATATACGCACGCGCATTTATTTATCCATAATATCCAACATATAGACGTCCCGCGAGCACTGCCCAAACTGGACAATATACACCTTGTTCGAAAATTGATTTAAAATAAAAAATCGCTTACGAAGCTGTGTCTTGCATCTGTGCAAGGATAATAGAAATTCCGTAAACCAATTCTGGACGTTCATTCTAACTTGTAGCGATACAATAAACAATCTGCAACTAACTCCAAGTGCCTAAGAGGCAGACGTTTATAAATTTAGCGTGGAATTTCTCGCAAACAAAAGAGTTTACAGATGACAATTTGAAAGTATAACTGTCCGCTAACGGTGTACTTTTGCCATTCACAAGTGCTTCGATTTTTGCCGTATAATCCAAAATCGGCAACGATTTACAAAAAAAAAAAAAAAAGAAAAAAAACAGCCGATAACGAATCATGAATTTTAAGTGACACTCATGAGACTATACCGACCCTATCGGTCCGCTTATAAGTAACATAAGGTGCTGCATCTTTTGTGGCGAGAACAACTCCATCCGTTCGCGATCTAGCGGCTCCGCTACGAACCACACGTCCCGCTACGAATACGAATTTTCCAGCTTGTCGATTTCAATGAAGGAAATTAAAGAAGCTTGTGCCCTTCAATAATAAATTACTTTCAATGAAACGAAACTATCTTGTTATGGAAATATATGTAAGATATTTTCATTCGGGCATTCAATTTATGACATATTTCGAACAGAGCGCTATGAAAAATTGAATTGATGTGCACGTAATTGCAGTGATCTCTTGAAAAAAAAAATGCGATTGTGCGTAAAAATATTTTGGACAATATATAAATTTCAATTGTGAAGTGAAAAAAAAAAATCATTTTACGAAATTCATGGATTTATTAAAAATTAATTTTTAACAAAGTTGACTTTTGATCAAAGTACTGTACTCGATAACCATAATCGTATCCAGTCTCATGACGTAATACTCGTGTTTTCGTTTACGAAAAAAATGGTCTTTTATTTTCAAAATCCTTCAATAATGAAAACTCCAGTATTTCAATGCTTGAAAAATTATTTTTGAAATTGTATTTTTTCGAAAATATGCTATTTTAAAACTCTCGCTATTGGCCATACACTTTTTTTCATTCGGTCTGTACCTATGCTCTCAGCATGATAGGCCTAGCTTAAAGCACTTTCGTGCTTTAATACGAGTTTAATGCAATCTTGGATCGGACCAAAACGGACTCAAACGAACCGAAAAGCGCTTGCGACACGTGGTTTAACAGAGAGAGAGAAAAAAAAAAAATTACATTGGGGTGTGTATGGTACACAGCATACACGGGTCACGTTGTTCAGTACGTACATAGTACACGTATGTTGGGGGGGGGGGTCATTGCAATTCCCGTCTGAGGCATATCCCCAACGAGGCAATCCTCTATACCGTTGAGCTCCCTTACGCTCGAATGCCTACTCAAATACCTACGTGAATCCCGGGTGATACTGAGACCCGGGCGCCCCCGACCTCGCATAGCGTGTGCCGAACCCTCCGCATAGCGGTAACTCTCTGCCTCGTCACTCTCAGCCTGGCCAGTCATGCAGAGTACTCTCGCAAACCCTGTGTATATCGCGACCGAAGCAGGAGCGACGACGGTAATCCTCAGCTCTCTGTACAGTGATCTCTTGGCAACGTCTGGGTACGTCTCCTGTCTCGTTTACTCCTTGACCGTTTCTAGGTTATACGCGTGTTTGTATAAACATGCATATAATTATTTTTTTTTTTTTCACCATAAAATATATAGCAAACAAAAGAAGAATTTCTGAGAGGTTGGACAAATGAATTTTCAGTTTCTCATCAAATTAATACGTGAATCCTCGTACTTAATTGCAAAGTATAAAGCTGCCACAAAAATACCTGAAATAGTTATAAAAATAGCCCCCCCCCCCCCCCCCCCCAAGTACCTATTTTCCGGTACTTTTAGTCCGGTATTTGAACTATTGTTACCTCCAGTTCAAAGTACTTCGCGTAAGAGCCAGCCTCGAACTGACGATAACTTCACAGTAGCACTGTTATGAGTCGTTAGTCCAATAAGAAACAATCGATAAAGCCTTCTTATTATATTAAACGCTAAACCCAAAATCTAAAACTATGAATTCTCATTGAGTTAGTAGTTGCGGCAGCGGCCGCTATGTTGCGCATCCGCTCGAGATCGTCCTCGAAAGCGAAGTCCGGGCCTCGGTAGTATACAAGCGGGCGAGTGACCTGACATTTTATTACTCTTGCTGCTTCGGTCAAAAATAACATTTTGACATGATCACGAAGTATTTGAGGACTATTTTTGATACCTCCTGCTCCTCTACCAGGCAGCAGCTTTTGCTCGGATATTTAACAGCAGAATGCTCGCTTTTAAAGCGGAAAAAATAATGCAACGAACATTCGCTCCGTAAGAAATACGAAAAAAATATATATTTATGAAAAACACCACACTCAAATTAGATCTCAATTATTATTTCTTTGACAATTTTAATTATGCAGTTATAGTTATATCTTTTGTCGTCTTTACGACAAAGTTAAGGGGACCGTAATCGCGCAGTCATTTCAACTAAGTTTATGGATAATATTTTCGTTACGTTGACTCAACCCAAAATACATCGTTACTATGACCATGCGAGTTCTTAACGCTGTGACTTATTGTTTATAGTCAAGAGTAAATAATTGAAACAACAAATAATGAAGTTGCTGTAACTATATTATCGAATTGCCGTAATTATATACAATTTGTTCCGTCATCTCAAAAAAAAAAAAAAAAAAAAAAAATGAAGCCGAGGTCCCTTTAAGGAGGTTCTTAACCCAGAGAAAAGCGGTAAGAATGATTCTAAAATTTGAGGGGAGGTTTGTGCTGGTACTATGAATACACCGTAATTATTTCAGATTTTTTGACCACGCAGTTGAGGAGAAAAAAAAAACATTAAATATGCCGCTTATACGGTGGGCTCTTATATGGGAGAAGTATTCGAGGCTATGATCGGAGATTATTTTAGGAGTGAAAAAACGGTAAAATTTCCCCGAAGAACCGCTTAAACGACGGATTAAACCTTCATAGATAATAATTTGCCCATAAAGAAAGTTTTTCACCGTGCCGATTGTGAAATATACGTGTAAACAGAATTGAGCGTGAGTAATGGCAAATTAATAAAATGAAAACGTATTCGGTGAAACAAATGCCCGCACGTAATGGTAATCGGTAATAATCCCTACAGCCATGATGATCATTTGAATTCATGTTTTGGTGCGGTGCGATTCTCGAATCCACGGTATGCTTAATTTCTTTTAACAATTCTTAAAAAAATTATGACTGCTCGACGTTAATGCGGCTCATCCCAGCCTCTTCCGTTTCCGTGCAAAACGCGCCTGCAACTTGTTACACATATAAATTCACGATATTCCTCATAATCGAGAACATCATTGTTTTATCATGCGAAAGAATGATGATTCGTATAGATATCGCTATTCTCCATGCGCTTATACGCGGGAGCTCTCGAGATTTTGTCAAAACGGATATATAGGGGCGGCTGCTCGCGAATCTTCGCAATTGCCGGGACATCGGCTTTGCCGTTAGACCCCACCGCGGGTATAACCAAATTCACATTCCTTTTTTTTTTTTTTCGATATCTATCGCGCTGGAATGTTCGAGAAAAAGAAAAGAAACGGTGGGAAATAGATCTTCTTGAAACGTGAATCGGTACAGGACGAGAGGGAGGTTGTAGAGGAGATAGGATTTAGAGTTGCTCCAACGACTTCGTTCTATCGTATAGGCCATATGACACACACGCTCTTCGCGCCGCGCGCTTGCCGCGGTGCCACACACACGCGTTATAGCCTCTGCCGAATAACATTGTGCGCCCGCGTATCTCTCGCTCGGCGATAGTCGAGGGTAATCGATTTCCGATTTTTCGAGTGGCAGCAATTTTTCAACGCTCGGTGAAAAATAACTCCGGAATAAGCTGGAATAAGTGACGGTATTCCGGCACGTCCAACTCCACATCCTGCTCTCGATGAGTAAAGAAGACCGGGGGGGGGGGGGGGGGGGGGGGAGAAAAAACGTAAGGAAAGAGGAAAAGGAGCGGAAGAAAGTTGGGCTCTTTCTCTCTTATACTGAACGTGAATTTCCTCCTTCTTTTCCCTCCTCCCCTATCACTCTCTCTCTCTCTCTATCTCTCTCAGTCTTATTCTCATGTATTCTTACTTTTTTTTTCTTCCACTTTTCCCCTTCCGGCTTTTCCACGCTCTATCTTCTCTCCATACTTGGGCAGAGGGCAGCTTTTTCTTTCTCTTTTTATCTTTTCTTATTTCTTCTCCTCCGGCTCTTATTCTCGCCTTGCCAACTTCGTACATGCATCTCTCTCTCTCTCTCTCTCTCTCTCTCTCTTTCTCCTGTTAACCTGGGGAAAATGGCAAAACGGTGTTCGCTACTGAAAATCCAACAGTAAGAGAAATGATAACGAGAGAGCAAGAGAGAGATAGGACCCTAAAGCTATACAGGCCGCTATCAGAATAGGTTGAAAAAAGTGAGAACGGCTACACGTATACCGAAAAGCTCCCACGGCATTATCTATTTAATAGATTACATTCGGATCTCACTTTTTTATTCGCGTTAACTGCTTCCGATGGTAAAAGAGCGCCAAGACACCGATAAAGATATATATATATATGTATATATAATAGCCCGAGACAAAAATAGGACACACTGGCATTCGGTCGCTCTTTCGCTTTGCAAAATGTTGGAAAGGATTGAGGGAAAGAGTTTTCCGTAATTAAGAAATGAGGAATGATGCAAAAAAAAAATACTGCTGTGCGAGAGTGGTGACACGGGGATAAAAAGGGGCCGAAGAGATGCAGATTCACTTCTGATAATCGAATTCCTTAAAATATATTTTTAGACCATTCGTTGATTGAAATGCTCTTTCATAAAAAGTACACATTTTACGGGAATAAATTATACTTTCATAAAAAAAATAAAAACGATCGATTAAAACTTTGCAAAAAAAAAAAGTCGGAGCCAAATAATTTTTAAAAAAAGTGCACGAACTTGGTAAATATTGCAACTGCCTGCAGTTGTCTGTTTTTTTTTAATTGAAAATGATGCATGGTTCGTGTTTGCACGACAGTAAAAAATCGCGCTGTTCCAAGCTACGCTACATGTGATCGAATATTCGTTGTAAATTAGAGATTAGGATGAAAATTTAACATCGATTTATAAGAAAAAGCTGAAATTTTCAATTGGCTTGACGCATTCTATTTGATATATTTTTACGAAAAATAATCTCTCTCGAACTCTTCGCGGGATGCAGGGGGCACGTTTTTGGGCGTATACGGACACGTTTCGATGAGTCAGCAGTCCTTCAACATATATAATACGAGAGCTATAACGACGGCAGACGTAAATTTGCGGCAGGCCATTCGATAGAGGGTAGAAGGAAAGAGCCACGATCGCGTTATAGATGGATTAATGGCAAATCGATCGAATCCAACCCCGTATACACAAGACTGTTATATTTCCTTGTGCTTCGCGCACGTATACTCTTGTTCATCTTCTCTCGAATATAACAGACGATTTTTCGAACACGGGATAGTGTCCCTCTTTCCCCGTTCGCTTCTTGCATCTCACTCGCGTGCACGCGGATACTCGAATTAAGCCACGATCTCTCGTTCAAATAATGCATGAAGGGTCCCCCGCTGGGCTATTCGTGCGAGCCGGTTTTTCACGCTAGAGTACACACTCTGCGAGCTTATTTCCTCGCTTCGTAACTGCCTGTGGTGTCACTCGAGAATTTTCGTGAGTTGCGCGATTTCGTGTGTGTTTCGTTCTCGTGGTTGAATAATTGTAAAAGATGATTTTCCGTTGCGCGGAAAAAAAAAAATTTCTTTGACGAGAATAGAGAAAGAGCGAAATTTTTTTCTCTCAGCTGATTATGTTTCCTGAGAAATGCAATAATCCCAGATGGGTCGATCAAGAGAAAAACGATGATACCTAATTAAATGCAATATCGCAAAGTACGCAAAATCTATGAAGTATCTTGCGGAGCTTAAGGATGTATGAGCACTAGCTTCACGATCATATAAAAATCTGAATTTTTTATATGGTGTAGCAGAAGTTTATATGATAAAACCTGCAAAATTTCAAAGTGGGTCAACGACTCTTTACGCGAGTAATTAATTCGTGAAATCAAGATATTTATCCCACGCCATATACGAATTCTAGGCTGACGCAACTTTGAAACAGAAATTCGTATCTTTCACGATCAGATACGATCAATATTAAAACTGTTAAATGTTCAGAAAACTATCACGATTACATACGTTCCATAAAAAATGGGGGTCAACGAACCTTTTGACATAGAATTATCGATTTTAAAGTAGTTCGGCCGTCGTATGACTGTAGTCAAGTTGGAAACTCATTTATATCGATTAAATTTACGTCTAAATTATTAATAAAATTAATGAAGACTTACATTGATAATATTTTTATCACATAAATGTCATGAAATGCTTTAAAAATATCGTCAAAGATAAAGTTTATACTTTAACTTGACTAGTTAAGTGATTGAGTCCGCCATGATTGTCCAATGTTCGGGTAAAGTCGGCTCGCTGCCCCTCTCACCCCTCCGCCCCCCGTGCCAGTGCCTTTACTTTTTGTATTGCAGTTGCACCGACTCGCATGAATTTTTTTTATGGTTAAAAAATTGATAATTCAAAAGATTATACATGAAAATTCATTGGTAAAATTTAGTTTATTCGTGATAAAAAAAATAAATGTTATTCACTTTTAAAGTTTCTCGAGAATTTAAAATTCCCGCGATTACCGACTCTGCCCGAAGCTTCAATCAGCTGTTCCAGCAGTGCAACGTAAATGTCTGCCATCCGCTTCCGACACGTCGAAAACAAAAGTTCTTTTATGTTTTATTTTTGAAAAGCACCGTAAGGTCATGTTTTTTTTTAAATAAACAGAATCTGCGATAAATTTCCTTTATGGTGGAAACTTTTCTGAGGCTCAACCACCGATTACTTTTTTTACAATTAACATTATTGTGAGTTCTTCCATAAGGTACTGTGTTAAAAATCAAAATTAAAAAATGAAATAATTCAAAATTTTGCCCCGCAAGAGCCCCCCAAAATGTGCTTATTGTAATCAGGGGACTTTTAACTGTTATTGACCGCAAAAATTGATGGACATTTACCGTACTTGCTCAAACAGCCGAACTACTTTAAGGAAATTTTTCGCGTGGGTCGCATTATGAGCGGTCCGACTTTCTCTTGTTTCATGCGTGCCCCTCGCTCACCGCGCTCACCCGCGCCCACGTTTTTGCTTATTTCCCGCCACCTTGTGCTCATACATCCTTAAGGATGTATCGGACGTACCTTCGCAACCAAAAGTGACTTTCGTCGACAATAATGCGTACTTCGTGATAAGATAAAAATCGGAAAAAATTCAACGAGAATAAAGATGATAAGAAGATTACTTTTTAGTAATAATAATGCCCAAAAGTTATCAATAAATTGTGTAAACAAAACATTGTTTAACAAATTTTTGGGAAATGTTTTTTTTTGTCATGTGAAATGAATTTGTTGATTTTTCTGACTACACGTGAATTTTTTTTTAATTTTCTTATTATGAAATTTCGGTTTTCGGAAATTTGTAAAGGTTGGTTTATATTATTATAACGTCTTGATTCTTGTAGAAGGCAGTCGTGACAAGATCTTTGTTATAATATAGAGAGATATATATTTCAAGACCTAAGGACATTCGTCGAATGCAAATTTTCCAAAACCGATTCTTTCGAGTATTGAAAAAACTCATTAGTTGATTAATCCGATAAGCTGCTATTCTATGCAAATTTCAGCTTTAGCTAAAGTTGGATATTTTTTCAGAGATGAAAAGTCAGGGAATCTTTTCACTGTTTTTTTTTTGTGGCCACGCTGTCCCTGTCAAAAGTCATAAGGGAACACGTACAAAGCAATTTCACCCCGATTTTCTCGCAATTAAGTTTTAACTATATCAAGATCGTTATTCCCACTCTATATATGCGATGGACGGTCCAGGGAAGTTCAACTCGCGCAATAAAACGTTGATTTGAAAAAGTTATATGTGATCGCTTCGTTTACATCTGTTTCGTGCATCACAAACTACATATGCATAATGTGTATAGTGGCTACATATATACCAACTTCCCCGGCATAAATATGCATACACATGTATTTTATATCTAGTGTACATTTTTTTTTTTTTTTACTTTTATTTCCGAAGCGTTCGGTCCAGCGCGAGCGAATGATAAACGGTTAAACGGTCACGAGTGGGTTAACGACTTTGCCTTGGGGGGGCCTCGAGCCGCCAAGATTCGGCAAAAAAAAATATCCACGAGACTGGGGAAATCGCGACGGAGATATGGAACAAAACATTGTGGATGCAGATTGGGGGGGGGGGGGGAAGGGAAAGAGGCGGTGCTGCATATATGGTCAGTCTGGATCGTATGGCAAACATTTTGCTTCCGTGAGGGAATCGGTTGTATGTAGTTCACATGAGTTTAACGCCGCATTGAAATGGACGAAGATAAAACGTGTAACGGGTGAACAGTGAAGAGGGACAGAAGACGAGGGTCTGACTATAGAGGGCAGGGAAAACGTGGAGTATAACGATTAGTTGATTCGTTATCCGCTTCGTAAACGTCAATTTCCGATGAACGTGAAAAATAATGAAAACATACTCGAAATACGAACGCCATTTTATTGATGGCGCGCAATCGTTGTACCAATAGATAGTTGAAAATTCACTATTGTATGCTATACTTGTGATTCATCGAGATATGCAAGTATATATATCGTTATTGAGCGAGTATGAGAGGGTATAACGATAATCCCGGAGTATTATCGGGAATGAAACGTTGCGAAAAACGTCGGGGACGATTAACGATAATGTTGGCAACTCCGCGTTCTATGATGATAGGGGAAAAAAAGAGGGCTGACAATGGTGTGCGAGTTTCCAGATGGTAGCCAGGATTATACCGACAATTATGATCATTGAGTGCAGTAATTGTAGTTGTGTTACAAACGCATTACAAAAATCGTCTGAATATATAGCGATAGAAATGTTTCGCGTAAAAAGATTTCCAATTCGATGATAATCCCCAATGTTTTTTGTCTAGTTAAAATTCACTCGAACAGTGCGCCATCCATTTATACAAAGTTCCAACTTTCGGTGAATTATGGCATCGTATATACGATATAGATAGAACTTGAGGTTAGCATCCGCGGGTGGGGGATGTATAGAGCTCGCGGTGGGGAGAGAGGGTCGATAGCACACTGGGGGAACAACAGCCGAATATTTTGCTTTCAATCGTGTCATTATCTTTCAAGGGTCGATGATCCTCTCTTTTACGATATATACCTTTGTGATTGCTATTAAGTTGGCTTAATGTCGATGAATTACGCGACTAACTTCTATTCCCGCTAACAAGCGTATTTAGTAAGTAATATTTTGAAGATTTTCTTCCAGCCGTATAAGGTTAATGACTCTTGGTCTGAAAATTATATCCAATTCAAGTAATATATCGGCACAATTACAAGTCTATCTGATAACGTCTCTACCAGAATTTAGGCTGTCAAAACAAGCCTTACAATTTAAATTACAAGTCGAAACAAATTACAATTCGACCCGAAAACAACTCCACCAAATATATGCAGTACCTATAACGTCTCTATCCGATAACATCTCCATCCAATAATACCTGTACCTGATAACTGAATCTCTACCCAATAACATCTCTACCCATTAACATCTCCATTCAATGATATCCCTACCCAATAACACTTCTACCTGATATCATCTCCACCTAATTACATATCTATCCAATGACGCGTCTACCCAATAACATATCTATCCAATAACGGTCTACCCAATAAAATCTCTGCACAATAACATCTCTACCGAATTAAAAGTCTACCGGATACCAATTTGCCATCAGCCAAGTTGGACTATAGTAATCTTGCAGACTTTTAATTGGGTAGAGATGTCGGCAAAAGCGTCATTCTGGTATAGTATTGTTGTTGGGTAGAGATGCAAGGCGCTTCTCATATCTGGTAGAGTTGTAGTTTGATAGGCTCGTTCGGAGAACCTAAATTCTGGTAAAAAGATGCTATTGGGTAGCGTTGTTAGACACTGCTCATATCCGGTAGAGTTTTATCTTGATACAAGATTATTCGAATAGCCTCAATTCCGGTAGAGATATCAATGGGCAGCGATGTCTCGCCGTGAGTTGTAAATGTGCCGTAACGCACGGAAAGTATATAGTCGCGAATCATCGTAAAGTTGGATGTCACGTGAGACGATTATTAGCTTAACATAATACGCAAAGTTGTATAATTCTCGTGATATTAGGGTAAACGTACCAGTTGTGGCCACTCCGAATTTCCCTCGAATTTCTTAAAGTTTCAAGACGATGTTCGCTTCATCGAGCGTCATATTTTCATATTCAAGTTGTTTCCGGACCACTATCTAAAGTAATTCCGCCCCATCAAAAATTCATATTTCATCAGTTGAAGCTCATCTTTCGGGTTATAATTACAAAAAAAACTGGTGTCTTAGCTAAAATTTCTGAAAAATACGTGGTGGCCAAAAGTGGTACATTCAAAATGCGATTGTTCTATTTGTGGGCCAGCTTATGGGCAATCCCAATTTAAAGCTTGGTGGTTCACCACAAATGGTGAAAATGATGACAGCTTCAAGATAATTTCCTATTTTCTTAATTTATCATGATCAGAATAGGTTTTAAATGATAAAAATTCGATTCCGCGTATACCTTTTAGGTTACATCGATCACTTTTTTTAATTCTGAATTTGTAATAATATGAACACTGTTCGTAAATGAATGTTCGAAAATGCTTAAAGTGCGGCCACAACTGGGTACGTCTTACCCTATCGGAGATTCTCTAGAAATGAAATTTTAGCGAATTCGTCATCGAACGAAGCTCTCGATGCGAATCGATCGTATATGTTCGGCCGTGCCGTACATTTTGTCTTGAACTCTTTTTTTTTTTTTTTTTTTCGTCTTTCGACAAAAGTTATAAGCTAACGATAAATATATGAAGGAAGCGGCAGAGCCGCGAAGAACAGAGTTCTTCGTGGATCGCCGTGCGAGATTACGCGAAAATGAATCGTTGCCCGGGGGTCGCGCGGTCACGATATCCAAAAGAGCGCTTTGGCTTTTGTCACGGTCGACGCAGCATGTTTTGCATGCTTTTACCGAGACACGGCAGTAAATGGAGCAAAGTTGGAGGTCCGCGTATAACCTCGCGACGCGCGTTTTGCGATAATCAACGGAGAGCCCGACAGAAATGCAGCTCGAACACGACCGCTCTACCGAGTAACCCGTATATCCACGACTGCGCTGTGAATTTAAAAAAAAAAAAAAAAAAAATAAAAATAAAAGCAAGCAAGCCAGCCAGAAGGAGGGAGTTAGAGAGAGGAAAAAGAGAAGAAAACCGAAAATAGAGAAAGCGACGATGCGGCAACGCGACTGAGAAGCGAAAAAAAGGGGTTGGAATTGAAAAAAAAAAAAAAAAAAAAGGAGAAAAAACCGAGGGATAAAAGTTGGACGTGGGACATGAGGCAAAAAATGAAAGCTCGAGAAAACGCCGAGCTCGGATTCCATGGAGCGGGAAAAGTGGGTCGAGAGTTTTTGGGATGAGAGGAGGAGAGGAGGGATTGGAGAGCGCGGCAAGAGTGAGAAAACGAGAAGCATACGCCGGGAGGGAAATTCGAGGACAATAACAAAAACGACACGAGTTTCCCGAGCTCTATACTTCCCTCATATATTTATATGCTCCGTACATAGTTTGGCCAGCATTTCGAAAGGTTGTACAGCGTTCGGCATCCACCCCGCGCGATATTTTCCTCTTTTTCTTCTTATTCAGCTTCTATTTTCCTTTCTTTTTTCCTCGGCTCCTTCCAAGCGCCCCGAACTTACGTTATACGCGAGCGATTTATTCGACGTTGACTGACTTTTTTCTTTTTCCCCGTCGGGCCAAGAGTGTATTCGGATTTACGCAGCTTTACGATAATAGCGGGCATTATTGCCGAGCTTCTCAGAGAGGTCTCGTGCCGTAATCGCAGCCATAATGCACGCTCCGTGTCTTTTTTTGACAAAGTTGAAGTTCTTTACAAGTTCATTTACATTTCGACAATCACAGCGATCATGACATGATCCGTAATTTCGATTTTCCATTGTCAATGGCATCAAACTTCATATGCAATTGATATATATATATATATATATATGAACGCATCAAAAGTAATTACGAAATTTTATTGCAATTTTGTGAAATTTCTACGGAAATTCAAGCGGTTAATGATTTTTGTCGCCCCCGAAGAGACAATAATGATCTTGATGAGGAAAATGATCCTTTTTAGTGTAATTCTGCCCTCATTAACGAATATCCCCGAGCTCGTAGATTATTACAAGCATATAATGGCAGAATATATCCGTTTATCTCAGATAATCACGTGGTCGACAAGTACGGAAAACGAGTTTTTTTTTTTTTTTAATTGCACGTATCAATCCCACACGAGACTATACAATTATCGTGCTAAACGAAAAACAAAAATATATCACGAGCATTATTTTTTCCCCAAAGTACAACGAAACTTTCATGTCGACAACTCTCGCGCCCTTTCTCCCGTGCCGTTTTCTCTCACTCGCCGCCCCATCCCTCGCACGTTGAGCTATACCCGAGGCGCGAACGCGCCTCCATGACGACAAACTGAATTTTCAAGACACAATTAGTCGAGATTAAGAGTGCAGTGTGTTTTCAAGAAATTATAATTAGGCACGACGTGACGAACGAGATAGGGCGCCTCTCTCTGGGCTCGTCTTGATGAATGAGAATTCTCTCCTTGCATTTTGCACAGAGAGACGCGAGAGCTATGGCCTCTCGTCTGTGCCCTGTTTTCGCGAATTATCGTTATTCAGCGGTGACCTATATGCGATAACTCCATTGTTGCATGAAAATTTATTCGATCGCGAGTTTTTGCAACATTGCCCTGACGTTGTGTAGAATTAAAAAAAAAAAAAAAAAAAACAATATTCGAACAATCCTTTTACGACGAAGTCTTCTTTAATCGCTTGACTTTCCGGCACTTTTTGGTAAAACTTTGAGAGACCCCGATTAAGTTTGGTAGATTTTCACAGACTTTTCAGCACTTTCCTGTATCTCAAGTCTCATATTATATGAGCTTATAGGATCGGATGTGTCAATGACTGAATCATCGTTATCTGACAGCCATTTTTGTCCTGTTGATCAACTCGATGATTTTTTTGCCTCAATTCGACTGGAGACAAAATGTGATTCAGCTGTCACTTTCATTCTTGACCCATTGTGCGAAATTCTCAACTCTTTCAAATGCAAACTATTGTGTCACAGGAGCCGCGCCAATTTGTACCGGTAAACCGCCCCCCTGACAAACGAGAATCATCGAAGAGCTGTTCATAACAGTCTGTCGTATTTCTTATTTTCCCGAGCCTACATCCGTCTCATATTCCGTATTAGCTGACGTGTGTTCATTTATCTTTATTCGCTCTTCATCTCGTGAAAAGACCCAAAGACGTGCATTACAAATTCAATTCGGCCAGTCCATTAAATCCTTCGGTGGCATACTACATATTGCATAAAATTATCCACACAATCGTTTGATCCTGTATGACCCTTTGAGAGTGTCGTATTTCCCATTGCAAACTCCCTGCTATGAAGTGAGCACTCGTCACGAGTGTCTCTCTCTCTCTCTCTCTCTCTCGCTCTCTCTCTCTCTTGAATTCAATGTAAAATCTATCCACTATTGGACCAACGATCGATAATTTTCCTCAATATATACATAGGACGATATTCCCCGTATTCGCTACAATTCTGTCCAATATACGCAAAGCGCTCTTTATATCAAACATATTTTTCTTCCCTTTTACCAAAAATAATCCATAAACCCCATTTGTCGTCGTTCTCTTTGCTGAATTACACAACGAATGGTCGATGAATGAATTTCGTTTTGCGTCCGTTCAGAACGCACAGTACCCACAGTCCATGACAATATATCGGGGCGAGTTGAAATCGTGAAATTCCACATCGCGGATGCTTGTCCCTTCTGCGGGGCTGTTGTTTTCCCTCCTGACGAAAGCGTATATGGCCCCTTTCCCTGTACTACATGCACAATGTACGTACACACACTTACACCGAGAATACGTGCAAAAAATACACAAATCTCCTCGATCCGCGTAAAAAAAATCGTTAAAGACCCTCTACAGCAAAATATTCGTCATCGGCACGCCTCGCGTATATCACACACACGGGGCTTGAGATACGTTTTAGAGAATCGTCCACACACGCACGCACTAGGGTTGTTTCGTCCGGCTCGGACGTTACTCGCCCTCGCTATACTTCACCCAAGTGAACCGAAACCTAAACAGAGCGCTTCCCTTTTCGAATTTGACATATATATATATATATATATATATATATATGGTCCTCCGGTATAGGATATATATGAGCCTCGGTTTTTTTGTATACGATAGCGACGACGAGATATTTATATAAATATATGAAGGGTTGTATATGCATGTGCATCTTCATTGACGTTTAATTAAAACTTCAGTCAGAGAGTACTTGGGTTTCTGCGCTGTCTCGTTGCACGTCAGTATAGCTGTGCTTGACGAAAGGAGTGCGCCATCTGTGACGGGTCCTGCGGTATATACGAGTATATATATCTCTCGTCATTTCTGGGAGTATGGGGCACAAAAGTGTACGTAAAACGTACACCTATATTTAACCCTCTTTTACTCTCTGCGCAGGTTTTCGCGACAAGGCACACATGTGTACGATGTGTATATTTGTACAGACAAACATATGCATACGTATCAGGCTGGCATCGTGTATATATATATATATATATATATATATATATATATATACGATGCACATATTACGTATTACACATATATACGTATGCACATATTACATATTACATATTACATATATATATATATATATATATATATATATATATATGTGTGTGTGTGTGTGTGTGTGTGTGTGTGTGTGTGTGTCAGCTATACACGTAACCTTTAGGGACACGTTCGGTCCTCGGAGCATTCTTTAAAGCGCGCAGTACTCCCTCGTGTGGGGGTGAGTCGTAAATCCCCAAAAGAAACTTCGGTCCACTTATCGTTTCCCTTGCTCTCATCTCCCAATATCCTCTGTGTGACCAGACTTTTCCCGATCTCCGGAGGTTGTTTCATCGAGCTCGTAAGAACGAAAAAAAAAACCAAACCGACACCAACGAAAATCCTTCTTCGCGCCCCCCCTCCGTACGAATCACGGTTTTACTCTTTTTCCCCAGTCACAAAAATATATCGAATTTGTTTTCGATACCCGATTAGACCGGTCGTCTTAGACATTCGACAGTTGGATAATTTATCCGGAAAATCTAACGAGCGATCTTTCTGAAATTCGGTGATGACATCCCGATTAAATGATTTCGTTACTTCATTTCATGCGTGTGCTTGGAGAGTTCACCTTTCTTATTGGGAATCAATACGGAGGTGGGGCCTATCCAATGTGGTTTCTTCTATCCAGTTCGTTGCCAGTAGCCGATTCTAGTTAGCATGAGGCAGCATATTGGGAACTCACAAATGTCACCCTGACCGCTGGCGGCCAAATTTCCAAGTACTTCTCTCCAGTTGCTGCCTAATGATTACCATTGATTACCATGCGAATTTGTCACTTTTTAACAATAATTAAAAATCTGCTGCTTTATTACAAGAAATAAATCATAAATAAAGATCGAGAAGACATAGTCGATATTTGATGCGAGGGCATGAGATTTTCATCACACGCAGAATATGAATAATCGTTTTAGTTATGCCGTGTAAACACAAGCGACGTGACTTTCAATTTCATAACTTATGAAATATGGACAATAATTTATACATAAAACATTTTTCATGTGATAGCTTGATATTTTAACTAATAATTTATTGTTCGAACGCATTTATTTAGCCGAAAAGTGACGGGAATTTTTTAAAAGATTTTGAGGTTAAGCATGGGATGTCATGAAGGTTCATTGTAATCCTTATGGCGATAATCACTTGATCCGTATCCAATTTGCGCAGTGGATTCTATCCACGCATAATCCTCAACGGTAATAAACCCCATTGTCAAATCTTACTACAAAAATCCCATTTTGCCGAAAAATATGCGATAATCCAGTGTTTACAACTGTTCCCTATGCTGCCCCATGCTAGCTAGAGCTGGCTACTGGCAACGAACTGGAGAGAAGAGGCCATATTGGATAGGCCCCGCCTCCGTGTTGATTCCCAATAGGGAACATCAGTTGTAAACATTGGATTACCGCATATTTTTCGGCAAAATTCGATTTTTGTGGTAAGATTTGACAATGGGGTTTATTACCGTTGATGATTATGCGTGGATAGAATCCACTGCGCAAATTGGATACGGATCAAGTGATTATCGTCATAAGTATTGCAATGAACCTTCATGACATCCCATGTTTAACCTCAAAATCTTTTTAAAAAATTCCCGTCACTTTTCGGCTAAACAAATGCGTTCAAAAAATAAATTATCACTCAAAATATCAAGCTATCGCATGAAAAATGTTTTATTTATAAGTTATTGTCCATATTTCGAAAGTTATGAAATTAAAAGTCACGTCGCTTGTGTTTACACGACATAAATAGAACGATTATTCATATTCTGCGTATGCTGAAAATCTCATGCCCTCGCACCAAATATCGACCATGTCTTCTCGATCTTTATTCATGGCTTATTTCTTGTAATAAAGCAGCAGATTTTGAATTATTGTTTAAAAAATCACAAATTCGCATGGTAATCAATGGTAATCATCGGGCAGCGACAGGCTAGGAGCAGTTAGGTATTTGGCCGCCAGAGGTCAGGGTGACATTTGTGAGTTCTCAATAACAGACGATATGCGGAAGTAAAACCAAAACAGAAGTTGTTCCATAAATTGATAAAAGTCATTCTACGGTCTCGAGAATATTTTGGATCTATCTAGAAGACAATGTGTACTTTTACGGAAATGAGTCTGTATAAGAATGGGAAAAAGGTTTAATTTGTTTTCTAGCGATCAAGTATCGATGTATTACGATAGTTTTGCAGTTTGGTATTACTAATTTATAAAGTATCGGTCATTGAAACGTTAAACTGCACCAAAATTGCTGAGCTCCTATCTTCTTCGTTATTTTTTATCCGCATATCAGCAGTAGCGCATACCTTCGTGCTCCATATCAGCTAAATCCAGTATGATTTCTTCTCGCGTCTCATTTTTTTGTCTTCTTTTTCTCATGCGATCATCCGAGTAGCTTCTTTTCTCGAATATTTTCACCATCATATCGCCTATATTTATATCTTCTAACAATGCTTACTCGCGTATTGGGAAAATACACTTATTCGACCGTCTTGTTTTCTTGGTCAAGCGTTAAACAACCTACGGCTATTTATCTTCGTTTCGCGTTGTTGTTCTATTTTGTACAACCTAGACCTATATAGAGAGCTCTCGTCCGATACGGTGTTTATACAAAACGAAAGGCGTATATATACAGTACGATATACGTAATATACACTCACCGCGATGAGCTTCATTCACAAAAGTATATGCAGCTTCGATGTTTTTGATCTTGGTTTATATTTTGCTGCAGCAAAGATGAGCTCAAAGTAGGATCGCGAGGCAAACAAGACTCGTCAGAGTATATATTGTCAGTTTTCTTATCAGTTCCTGTAGCTTTCGTATACTGTTGTGTAAATTAAGGAACGACATGTAAGCTATGTCGTCTGCAAGCCTGCAAGCCCTGCTTGCCTTGTTTCATTTCATCTCCATCGTCCCATATATATCGTTCATTGGCGCTCTATACTCATCGAATCACTCGTGAACCAGTTTCATCGGACCGTTCTATATACAAGTCCATATGACAACGACCGCAGAGGAACTGCAAAAAAAAAACTGCGTCATCAGGATATAACCTAATATAGCACAAATACTGGCATTAGAGACAAGTCCGCTGAAATGTTGTAGACCGATGGGAGTGGACGTTTTACCAGAAAGGTTTATAGCGCTGTTACGATTCCACCGCGTATCTGCTGACTCGATGAGAATTGATCGGAAAAAAGCAGCGAGTCAGCCCAGAGAGAGAGAGAGAGAGAGAGAGAGTTGGGACGACGAGTGCTCTTCCGAACTCTCTCATCGTCGTCGTCGTCGTCGTCGTCTTCAGTCGGGTGCTTAAACCATTCGCGATAGACTTTAAGTCTCATGTCAAGTCTTCTTAGCCACTTAGCAGGCGCAGCTCGTACCACACACCGTCCTCTCTGCCCTTGCGCTTGTTCATTTTCGACCAGAAACACGCCCCAGCCTCATCCACCTTCATCAACGTGAAAACCCTCCTGGCTTCTTCTTCGTCTTCATCGCGTTTCGGGACAGTTTTTTTCCGCCTGACTCAGATTCATCCCTCTCAAGCAGCCACCCTTACTCGCGCAGCCCGCTCCTCTCAACTGGTGAATATCCTCCGTCATGATGGCCACCGATTGCCACACACTACTCTCCCATCCGAACATATCCCGAGAAAAAGTTTGAAGAACGCGAACTTTTCTGCCTCCGCTTCCTCGCTCTCGTTCGAGATTGCGCTTCTTTTTTTTTTACCGCTCGCGTGGCCTCTCACGGGCGCGCTCGTCTCCTCCCATCGCACACACGCTCATGTCCCTCGCTTTATCTGGAAAAGGGTTATCCAAAGCTCGCTCGACTTTTCCATCCTCTCCCCTCCCCGGAGGCTCAAGATTTCGCGAACGCTTTTCCACTCGGATGATCCGACTCGCTGAGCAGCATATCGACACCAATATAGCTGTGGGCCCGCACCCCCCCCCCCCCCCCTTTAGTCTCCTTCGTGTGCTCCCTTTTTCTTATTCGCCCCTTCAAGCCCACCAGGGTATATGAATAAATATTAAAATCTTGCCGGATAAGCCCCGCTTTACGACGAGATATTTGTTTCCCGCGCGTCTCTCCGGAGCGATCGTTCCACTCGTGTGAAGACGCGGACCCCCCGACTTTCCCCTCCCCGGGCTCTCGTATACGATCCAAGCGCAGTAGTTGCCCGTATCACCCTCCTCCCTGTGTACGCTTTTACGATGTATCAGCTACCCTTGTCTGTGTGCTTTCACCCTCGTCGTCACTCGAGCAAAGACCACCGTAGCGTTTTATCCCGTTCGTCACTATATCAAGAACATTGAAACTGCATCATTCATGCAACGATGTAAAGCGATATAGTCACAAACATATGAGCATCTCAACCGACGCTATTACGGTTATTTATAGAATTTTTTTTTTAATTCGTTGGGTTGTTGGTGCAACTAAGGTTAAGATCCTCTGATTCTGCTGCCATATACTCGCATATCAATTTCAACGTTACTGTCCATTCTCTGCTTCCAAGCTGATTCTCGAATGCAAGCGGATTTTCTCCTGAGCCGTTTAAACCACAAAATTCACATATCGGTAGTTTAAACTTGAAAGCATTGATTTGTCGTTCTTTTGACTTTAGAAAATTGATAGGTGCACAAGTGTTGAGACACTTTGAGTTGCCATTAACGACTGACAGAAACCTCTGCCATTCGGCCCAATTTGTTTTGGATCTCTTCCGTATATCTCGTTAGAAAAACATTCCATCCATTCGTAGAACAATGAAAATTACGGGGCATTTATGCAAAACTATTTATCGCTGTTTACTCTCTCTCTCTGCAATCTCTCAAGATTTTCGCTATTACATGCGCAATGAACGTCGGATGTGAGAAAAGCTGTACCTAAGTGTCTTTTAGATATATCACGTTTTGGGTATTGATGAATTTTGAACTTTGAGAGCTGCGAGAAAGAGAAACTTTATTATACGCGCGCTATATCCAATTGAAAATTTACGTTCCGTCATGCACGATGCACTCGCTTTTTTTTTCCCTTGCTTTTTCGTCTCTGAATCGCGATACGAGAGAATAGTCGAACAAAATTGACCGAGGGTGGGACGCGAAGTATCGAATATATTTCTCGTCTGGTAGAAGCGGTTGAATTTGTTCAACTTGGCCTCGGGTCGAATATATATATATTCGAGAATGTCACGCTTGGCCGGCAAATCCATCGAAAGTGGTTCTCCTCACTCCAGGTCCGCCCATGGTCACATTTCTCTTGTTGCATCGATCTCAGAAGCTCTCTCGCTCGGTGACTCTTCTATTTCTTCCAGTCTTTTTCACGCATGCGAACAGATGTCTACATACAATCGCATCCAGATTGTAGCCCATATATATGCATATATCTGTATGCGTAGACCATTTTCTGCATAAACTCAGGCGCTCTTAGCGCAATTCAATTCTTTTCAATTCTCATGCAAGCATCGTATTCGTATGTATAGATCTGTAGAGACATTTTTTCCGTCAGTACATAAACGCGATTCTCGAGATCATACGTATGGTACGTATGGTATATCTCGACAGAGACGGCGCTTATACACATTTTCACATCTCGACTTATCTCGATATTTGTTCTTCCCTTGAGATTTTGGTGCACTTGGCTGCACGGCGAAACTCGAAATTCTCCCGTGTCGGGCCCTCCCGGCCTCAAATGCCCTTTCTTCATTTTCGTTGAATATATATATACATGCATATATATACACATTCATAGCGCAGACCGCCGCGCCGACCATTAACTCCGAGTAGAGAAAACGCGGAGCGATGAAGAGTTAGGGTATCTCGCCGCGCGAGTTATAGCTACACGCCGGTGCTCTTCTTGCAATTTCTGTCGGTCGGATGAAGCATGCGGGAGCTGGTTTGGGATGATAAAAGCCACTCTTTGTAGTCGGTTGGCGCAATCGGAACCCGCGGAGCAAGCGAAGGGTAAAGAAAGGTGAGCGAAATGTATGGAAAGAAAGGCGAGGGAGGAAGCGAGTTATGTGTGCGCGGCCGAATCACTTCTATTCTACCGCTATAGTTGGCGATGAGGGGAGTTGCGTTCGTATAAAATGCTCATGTAATACCAAAGCCAATGGGGAAATGTGTAGCAAAAGCACACACACACACACACACTCAACAGTTCGGTGAGGGAACTTTGCGAGCCTGTGTAGAAACCGTTGATGGGGGACATGTTCGGAGTGTTCGGAAAAAAAAAGGCTTCGTGGCTTTTTCACTGATTCGAGTGCAGCGTCACGAGCCTTGGATCGATAGGTTGTGACAAAAGTTCATTGCTGATGAAAGGCTGCCCTTGCAATAATATACAACAGGGGAACAGCCAAGACGATTAGCAGAATGGATAACGGGTTTCGCACCTGTGAGCCTTGAACTTAGGCTTTGGATCCAACAGAAGTGATCAATGAAATGTTTAACGTTGGGCTGAATCAAGTTGGCAATCACATAAGTTACAATCTAATCAGCGATTTGTTGATACAGCGCATTCGATCACCGTAATTTTCTCTAAATCGCGATCAACGAGAGCTGTATGTAACGAATGTCAATTGTAACGGACGCTTGAATCTAAATGATCATCATGTTTATCGATTAAAAACGCGAACGATCCCGTCGAATCTCGCAAAAATTTTCTATATAGACATAACTTTACATATTTAACGTGTGGCATCTCGGATCGTGCCAGCGATCAATTCAGCGAGCGTCCGATCGTACATGGACTTATGATAACGCTTGTTACGTTTCTCAAATGTTACAATTGACACCGGTCCCCGCCTACAAGGTGAGGTGTGACTGGGACGAGGTGTTCGAGCTTATATACGGATTCGTAAGATGCATGTCTCCGTTCCGCGTTGCTTGTCGCTAGCACATTCGTTTCACTGTTATACGATAACGAGTGTTCGGACCCTCTCAGCCAACGTACAACACTTGCACGTGTCGGTATATGCGCACGGATCGTAGATCTTTCCGCTCTTGTTTGTACGTGAAAGTGAGTTAGTGGAGCGAGTTTAGGCTCTCGTCTCTGACACGATGGATCGAGCTGCACTTAGTTAGGGAGGTATCTGGAGCAAGAAGGGTATGAGAATGACTACAGCTACCCTTACCTAGGTGACGCACACTGCGTGGAGGTCTATAAGCAAAGACCGTTATCTTTCTTCGGATCAAGAAAGTGTGTTCTTCTTACGAGTCTTTTGCCTCTCTGACTTTCTTTTGGCTAGTTATTTACCCATTAGTCCAGTCACTCCAGTAAAAAAAAAAGTAGGTTCATAATGCAATCTTCTGCAGGAGTGATTTTGCTTTTGGAAAAGGTTCAGGGGTGTCCCCTGAGTACAAATTCAAGTAGACGAGACGCGGGGGATCGATCGTTTCAGGCGCCATCTTGAAAAATACGTTTTATCAAATATATCTTGTGAACCGTAGATTGTAGGGCAAAAATAGTGGAAACCTTTTTCGTAGATGACGAAATTCTCTACAACTTTTATCTGAAACTTTTTCCTGTATAGTGCGTGGTTTTTTATTTACAGCGCAGCAAACTTTTCCAAACATCACCATTTTCACTGTTACATCAACCGTTAATTATATATTTAGCAATAATCATGTTTAGAAAAATTTGTCGCGCTATAAATGAAAAACCATGCACTACACAGGATAAAGTTTCGCATAAAAGTTGTGCATAATTTCATTATCTACAACAAAGGTTTCTACTATTGTTCTCGTACGATACACGATTCACGAGATAATTGATAAAACGTGTTTTTCAAGATAGCGGCTGAGGCTCGATCCCCCCGCGTCCCGCTAACTTGAATTCACACTCAGGGGACACCTTTGAACCTTTTCCACAAACAAAATCAATTCTGCATAAGATTGCCGAAAAAAAATGGCTAGAATGAGTGGACTACAATATCCTGTGAGCGAGCTGTCATAGTCAGCGGAGTATAACCAGCATTATATTTTACTTTTATCGTTGAACCTTCATCCTGATCGCGTATTTTTCTAATAAAACGGCCTGTCCCGCAGCGTACTCCATAGCTCAATCAAAATTTTAACGTCATGTTAAATTCAGAATGGCGTTCATTCGTTCATTATAAGCGCACATTAATGCGCTTATATACCATTGGAATAACAATGATTTTAGTGGAATACCCTAGCAGTGTACAAAGAAAAAAAGATGCATGCATATATGTTCGAACAATTGATGGTGTATCACAGTTGGCCGTAATTGATACTCAATAATGCAATTTCACGAATCACGTCAATTTATGAAACCAATGAACATTATATATGATGTGACTTTTCTAGGGAAAAACAATGATGAATGGTTTTCGTGTATTTGAAAGTTGCGAACGAAATTTGGCGCTTCCCGAAAATTTGAAATTTTTTTAACATACAAGTGTACTCGTGATTCGAGCTTGTCACTGTAAAATCGATATCTGAAAACGCAATTACTCGTTTTCACCCTGTAGTTCTTCGCCGAGGCTTCTTGATATAGGAAGAAAAATGTTTTAAACTCTCGAACACGTCTCTCGCCCGTCTTGTCTCAGACACACACACGCACACACGCATGCATACATATATATATATATATATATATATATATGCATTCTATAGCTTACGGCAAAAAAGTTTTAACTTGGTGTAAAACTTCTTCGGGATTGGGAAGCACGTTCGTAAAATTCGGTTCTCCAAAGTCCATGTATATATAGCATAGAAAGAGTTAAACACAGTACGAAGAACACTCCGATAATTACCAATTGTTTCGCGTTGTGGCGCACGTATAGCTCGAACAATTTTCTGGCTTCTTCTCTCACAATCAGACTCTCTTTTGCTCTCTCTCTATCTCTCCTTCGGCCGTTCTATTCGCCTTCATCTCTTGCAATCCCGCAAAAAATTGTATACCCTTTTCCAACAAACTATGAGAGGAATAGACGTGATGACTTGCGAAAAACAATCGGTCGTCGTACTCGCTCCTGATTCCGAATACGCGACACTTAACAGCAGCCAAAAACTTTACTGAACAGCATATGGCAGCCAAAAGACTCAATCATATAGTTTAGCCTTGTGTCCGTCATGTTATTAAAAAAAAAAAACAAAAACAAAAAATGCCACAGTTCGAGGTTGACGAGGTTTTAAAAGAGGCTTCAAGTGAGTGCTAATTTTGAACTTTGGAGGACTTGGAGGTTAAAACAGGAGTTTGAGGTTCAAAAAGAAGCTAAGGAGGTGGAGTTTGCGTGCTACAGGAGTATTAAAACAGGCGTTAAATTTCGACTCAGGTACGCCGAAAAATAATGTACTTTTTTCCATTAAATTCCTCCATAGCATTGCGCCCGAAATTACGAAAACAATCGATCGCGTGTTTCACAATTATCGTAGACCGGGTATATGTACACATGTACGCATGAAAAAATTGTCGACAATAAATTTCGAAAGTAACACGTTTTCGGTATACGGATTTTGTGCACCACGCATTAATGGATAAATCTTCGGGTCTATTCGTTCTTCACAACAGCAGAAAAGATCCACGAATGAATCATGTCCGCGGGTGCCTCTGTGTGTGTGTGTGTGTGTGTATGTGTGAGTACCGCAAACGTTGGGGAATCAGGTGATTAGGAATTCAAAGATCTTTTCAGCCTCGCGGGTGGTCCTCTGGGTCGAAGTTCGGATCATCGAAAGCTATAAAATCTAGAAAATATTTTTCGCCTTCGCTATAAATTCACGCTCTTGTATATAACTCGAATTCGTGGATATCAAAGATGTTAAAATACGAATCTGTAAAGCATTCTTACCTTTCGGGTGTCATTAAATTTTACTTCTTTTTGTTTTTCAAAATTAATATACCGCTTGAAAATTTTCATGATGCAACTCGCTTTTGATTATACTTGCTGCAATTACGCTTTTTGTTTTGTCATGGAATGGACATTGAATGTAATTTAATGTGAAATATAGTGCCCCAGTGACACGCTTCTTAGATTTCTCGCTGTTCCCAAAAGTTTCAATCGTTGACTGACTTTCGGTTATCGAGATGCAACGGCTTGTATGGGCGGTGGATGGAAACTGCTTGTTCGCAGTGCAAACACCACAACTGCTCTGCTCTCTCTTAGCTTCGAAGTTGTAATCGGCCCCTCTCCCCCCCCCCCCCCCTCATTGCCTTCTCCCGTGGTTGGCGGTGAACCAGCGTGCCCGAAATTATAATCAACGAGGGCGGAGCGTGTATAATGAGAACGTGAAGGGGATCCTCAATGAATGGGAAGAGAGTGAGAGCTCTTTTCTCTCGCGTTCTATTCCTCTGCTCATGCTCCGATGCTATGTTTTTGCATGCACATGTGTACACGGGAGGGGAGGTGATTGTTGCACTAACCCGAAACCTCTGGCACACCAATGAGAGTTTCTCTCGCATACGCGAAGGGAAACGCGCACTTCATTTGGATACAAACACACGTTCGCGGTTCGTGTGTTATCGATGCTGCGCCTTGTCACAGAGGCCGTCTCTATAACCGAACTCTCTGTATACGCGTACGCGTGTATATACCTTATGAAAATACGTGTTTCGACGATAACAAAGTAACCACGGATTTTCGCGAATTTACATAATCGAAAATATAGCTACGGTGTATAATCGTATGGCCGAGCGCGGGCCGCCGTGCCATGGCAACATGTGAATGAGAAACGCGAATATAAAATGAATATTCCCTATCCAAACTTATTTGTCATAATTAAGAATAATAAGGCTGATGAACGTGTGTGCTGGCTACAACGGAAATTCGGTCTTCACGAAATTGTGAAGCCTGCTTGTACATTGCCACAAAAACAGCGTGGAAAACACCATGAGAACGTTTTTTTTTTTTTTTTTTTCATGAATGCAATTTTTCACATTTACAAAACAGACTTACAATATCTTGGCACTCTGAACGAGCGACAATGTTATGTTTAACAATAAAAAAAAAAGAGCTTAAACTCATCTACGAAGAAGTAAAACGGAAATTCCCTACACTCCTATAATCGTCAAAAGAAGACTCTCACTCCAGTGGCAGGGCATTTTATTATTCCAAGATAGAAACTGCTCGCGGACACGAATACAAATGATTTCCTGTTATTATCTCATACGGCTGATTCGATGTAAAAGTAGAAAAAAAAAAAAGGAAAGAGCAAACCAATGCAAAGACATTCTGAATGGATATATTCATACTTTGTCCCCGCGGTCAAGTTGAGCGCAGCAGTGGTCAGCTTGCTCGCCTCTGAACCAAAGCATCGGAAGGTCGAAGGTTCGATTTCCAGTCTCGTAATTTCGTTGAGAGCAAAAATATGGCCGTGTGACAAAGGTCCAGATATATGTAACCGTGTGTCACGTTTATAGGGCTGTTAGGTCCGGTTCCACGACACGACTTTAAACCAGGTTTAAGGGTTAAACCTGACAGTTTAACTTTGATTTCAGCCAATGGCAGGCGGTCTTTAGCGATTTAAACCGAGTTTTTGCGATAAACTAGGTTTAAAGTCGTGTTGTGGAACCGGGCCTTTTAGTCCATGTGTACATTCACGGTGAAAACGTGACGTGTAGCTCCGAAGCCAAAAAGAGAACCTGAGACCGGGTTTTCCAAAGTTTTCCTGTACCCATGCGGCCGAAATGCCAAAGCGAATGAGGCACAGAGAGAGAGAAAGAAAGAGAGAGAGAGAGAGAGAGAGAGAGAGAGAGAGAGAGAGAGAAGCCGGATGCGGCCAGTCGGAGGGTAATGGCTGCTCACCCGGGCCGATCCTGCAATAGGTGAAATGCCGCGGCAAGCCGCGGGTTTAAAATGCAAGTAAAATATACGTATACATACATTCGTGTGAATTTAAAGTTCGTACGATAAGTTTTCCTCGCGGTTGTACGATGAAAAATGAAGGAGGAACACGCGCGCTCGGTGCTCTCCACATGGGCTATCCCTTAAATATGTTAATAGTTTTACAAGCGGGCTTTTGCGCTGTGTGTGCTTATATGCTCAACGCGAGATCGCACATACACCCTGTATCGCGAGTCGTGAGCGGTTTTTTTTTTGTGCTATCCAAGTGTGAAAACGGCAGTTTTCTCTCGCCGCAATGGGCGCGGAATCATTTGTAATAGGCGGTTGAATTTATAGGGACGTGTAGAAACGGGGGTTTAATTTATATTCTAAAGTTACCACGAATGTCTGATGTGCGTGTGTGTTTTTCGTTATCAATGTTGGAGTCGGAAAAATATGGAGACAGTATATTTAGTATAGCGAGATAATCGCACAGCCCAGATGAATTTCTGCGATGAATCCCATAGCCAAGAGCACACTTGTCAATTCTACTCGAAAGTTGTTTAATTTAAGAATGTAAACCGCGTGAACCCGCGTAACCTATGAAAAAAAAAAGGTCTTCTATATGCCGTTAAAGTCTGTCGCCTTCGCACAAGCGCGTGTTCCAACACTCTCGTATCCGGGGCATCGGAGACTTTTCGCGGAGTCCTAAACTGGAAAACTCTCTGTGAATAGCAAAACGATAATTCTCAGAAGTTAAGCTTGCGAAAGGTGGAAAAAAAGGCTTTACCCTCCGTTATATTCTCGTGGTATAGGCTTGTCTCGCATCGATCCAACCTTTTCCTATGTGTTTGTATATATATATCCACTCACGTAACACTCCGTGATTAACATGGAGGACATATACGATGCTCGGTGAGAGAGGAGATCGTCCTGACAGAATTTCGGTTTCGTTATGTGCAGACCTCGACCAGCCCCTGCACAGCATCCCACGGCCCTAACTCACTATACGTGAAACATACAAGGGTGCTGCGAAGCGAGCGACCCGTTTCCCTCTGTATACATCTTCTCTCTCTCTCTCTTTATCTCTCTCTCTCTCTCTCATCTCTCTCCTTCATTCCACTCCTGACCAACCCCCTTCTATACGTATACGTGTACTTGAATCGCAGAGTCGTAGTGCGACTGTCGCTATCACCACCGCAAGCTTGATTCCAACCGTTTCATCCCGAGCAAGCTCTTGAAACACAGCACGGGGACCGCTCAGATTGAAATCGGACAGCCGGCAGGTATACAATTCACTGCCGCTATTTCGCTGTTCATGTGTATATGTGTGTAACGTGTGTTTGTGTGCGCACACATTGGTGAAACTGCCGTCTCCACGTATGCCCTTTCGTTCGCTCTCTATTCTCTTCCTCTATCGTGTGTGCTTGTATTCTAAATTTTGAGAAAAAGAGTTCTACATATACATATGCGGCTCTCACAGAGGATCTCAAATTGCCCTCGCGTCCTTTATTTCCTGGAGTCTCGTTCGACTTATCGTGACTTTTATGCGCCATCGAGTCTGCTATTCGCTGGATTACAGTCTTTTATAAAATGGGGCTCAATATATGTTGGCGATTGAAAAACGTCGAGCTGCTGCTGCTGCCGATGTGATGATTCTCATTCACCGATATAGCATAGCTCTTCTGCAATCTCTCGAAGCTCATGACTCTACTGATAGACATACCAATCTGTCGACATGTGGAAAAATCTATCTTGACCCACCCTAATCCAGTTTTTCATTGGCCCCAAGGATTACTTATAAGAAACCAGCCGACATAGATTCAGCAGGACCGTTATACTCTCGGCTTTCTCGTGTGCGCTGAATCCCGAGGCTTCTTCTCACCCGGAAATCCTACACCGGGATTCGTTGCACGACAGTGTGTACTTTATTCACGCGAGCGCTCAGCCCAAGGCTTGCAGAAAGCAATTGTAACGGACCTAAACACTAATACCACCACCATCTCCCTTGAGCTCTCTGTCGCGTCTTCGTTTTTTACGGTACATTCGGTCAAGCCGGCGGGCGGCCGTATATATATATCCGTTCCTCTTGTGTCACAATTCGGTCTTTTTCATCACTCTTCCTTGCTCACGGCGCGGAACACACTTTCCGCGGCAATATCGCTCGTCGTTGTATATACAATATCGATTCTCGAAGAGTCAAGAATGGCAAAAAGCTTTTTCATGACTTTGTCCAAGGTGCCGTAGATATAGACGCGTCTGTATAACCATACGACTGGACAATCCATCGTATTCTCCCTCATGACTCTCGTGGCCCCAGGGTTATATCCATATAGGGAACTTTTGGCCATCTCTCGAGACACCCTCTTCGCGGACTCTTAGCTCTCCCTTCTGCTCCCCATGTATACATCATGCTTCTTTCTCTCGCCCCGTGAACATTTCTTCCCCTCGCTCGACACCAGCCCCATTTCGGACCCTCGATCTGTCCTACCACTCAACCTGGAGGGCTATTAATTGGTGTTTCTCAAGGGATTTGGGGTGGACTATATACGACCTCGAAATTCAAGTGGCAGGAAAACACGTGTTACGCCCTATACATGACTAAAACGAATTAAAGTATATACCCGTTTTCGTGCGGTCATTCAAGCTACTGCGCATTCAATCACTGTTTTTCGATTTATCGTGTACGCCGGACAGAAGATTATAATGTCAGCTGTCCTGTCTCGTGTTCCATATTACAATGAAAAATCATGTCATGACTTCTCATGATTCCCCCGTCAAGGCTTTTATCGTAGCTCGAACGACTCGAATGTTTTGAATATCAAGGATGAAGCAAAACGATCATCTTCGTCACAAGTCTCAATCGTATATATATATGGGGCCCCATATACGGATGGGACTTTTGTACACGCCATACTTGAGCTTGAAATTACGAAATAGTGCATGACTAATGTGTGTATATATATGCGAATCTCGCTGGCTACACGATATCTAGAAACAGCAGCTTTCGATGATCATCCGCAGCGTGAAATGCGTCAGTGGATATTTCGCTCCGTATGATACGCGTGCTCTGTCGTGTCTCGTACTCGGGCTGCGCAGCCCCCGCAGTGTTCCTGTTGTCCATATAGAGCGGTCTCTGTGTTTGTCTGAGCATAAGGGGAATTTACCGTAGGTATATATAAAGCCTCCGGACCGCGGTCGCGCAGGTTTGCGGGTACAAACGGTGCGCAAACACGCATATAACAAAGGTTCATTAGTGTATACGTAGTATCCTGAACACGGATGGCAGATTCGTAATATATATATGTACATAATATACTTTGAGGAAAGTATATACATATGTGGGTATATATAAATAGAGATATATGCGTGTATATATATTTATATGTATATATAGAGGTGCAAGTTTGAGTATGAAGTAAATTGGTGCATACTGCATCGGGGAACGTGTGTGGCCTATTCAATATGGCAGAGGACAGTAATCTCAAAAGTTCTCGATGCAGAATCACGGGAATACGACGATGGGAATCTTTGTGCATTTGCCGCAACGCTCGTTTGTACATCACGATATGTTGTGTACTTCGATAGAAGGCTTCACTTTTGGGATATAATACGAAAAGTTCTCCGCGATTTTAAATCATGCCGCGTGGTAGGTATAAAGTTTGTCCGGTAACGGGTCCAAAAGGTGTCCTCGATGGAAGATCGGGTGACGTAATATCCCAGATGGGATATGGTCCGCGACATAATAACTTCAGGATAAATAACATCAAGTCACGTGATGAAATAAGTTTCGGAATGTTCCATGTTTGGATTTCTCCTCAAATGGATTGGTGAATTTTTTGAGACGAGTTTGCTTAGTGAGAGGTCCGTTTGGTCATCTCCGTTAATTTGAAGAAAAATAAAGCGTCCTTGGGTTATTTATTTATTGTTTTCTACAAAAAAAAAAGTTTCAGAACGTTGGAATTTCATACCGAGAGAAATTGCAAGTATCGAGAGCAAGCACATTAGTTCAGTGCTTTAGCAAGTTGAAGCTACAATTCTATACTTGGGGTTGACCATTTTTTTTATTTTATTATTTTCCGATGTTGTCAACGGTTTTGTTAGTTCCAGCAACGATTTTATCAGCTGGACTAACCATTTATTTTTTAGTTGGTACGCAGTTTTTTTTTTTTTTTTTAATAATATTTATAAAAGCCACTGATACTTTAAAATATGATTTACTCTGCTGCATATGTAAATATTTTTACCACTACTACATACGAAGTACGTTGATGAAAAGGTAGTCATGTAATCCGAAGAAAAAAATGGTACATGTATCGTCGACATATGTAGTGGATGAAAAGAATCGTCTCATTATCTCTTTGTGATAAACCTTCGCATATTAGAGCATGAGCTGGTGAGCCGCAGCAAGGGCATTTAAAGCTCGCTTGACAGCAAGCGAAAAGCGAATTCATTATTAATTATTATAAACAACTTTCACGAAACGTGTGAACGGTGTTTTTTTTTTAGACTACGCGAAATTGGTGCGGTCCAGTTGTTGCGGAATCTCTCATACATCAATTCGCACAAATACCCACGAAAAAAGTATACGTCCGCGCGAACATTTCGCGCTCTCTCACCCATCATTTCGTTTCGAGCATTGCCCCGCTATTTATCATTATATATATGAGCGCGCATTAATGACCCGCGAATTCCGTGTATTCCATTAGTAACTGTCCACCGTTAAGAGCGCAAATCCAACCTGGGGCGAACACGCGCCAACATATATAACCCGACAGTCAAAACACACACACACACACACACACACACACGCATATATATATATATGTATATTCATGAAGAAACGATGCTGGCTTGGCAGTTCACCGCAAAGAAACGACTGCTCTTCGATCATCCTGGCAAAAGGAAAGCGCAAGATCGACTTTCGCAAAGTGAGGCATACGGTATACCCGGGGTACCGCATTTACGTTTCACTCATTAATCGTAAGCCCAAGAAAGAAGGACGAAACGAAAAGAGGTAGAGAGAGAGAGAGAGAGGATAGTGAACGAAAAGGTTAATCGTTTCTCTGTATTGAGCTATATATGCATTTATACATGTACGTCGTCGAGTCAGCGACATTTTTTTACTAACATATATTTAGCATTCTCTTCCACTCTTCATCTGACAATTCTCCAACGATATGTTCCCTCGGATAAGATTCACGAAGATCTAAAAAGTGAAAACGTATTATCGATCCATAAATCCTTTCCAGACTTGAGCCAAGTCATGCGAATATTACGAAGCTCAAAAATGGCGAAAGAATACGCGCACCACTATCAGTGGCCATATGATGTCTTAAATAACGCGTAAAAGACGTCGATTGGTACGAGAAAAAATAAAAACCAACCCTCGAGGACTAAATCCTACGAAACTCCAGCGAATGGACAGTTTGCGAGTTATTCCTGAGATTTAGGTTCAATGGAAGGTTCGATATGTCGTAAGATATTGACAAACATTAAAGTGTGAGAGCGATATAGTTACGGTAACATTGAACGGTTACCTTTACACGAAAAATCGTACGCGCCGTCCCTCATGTGAATTTCATATATATATATATATATTTTAATATCCTGACAAATCTTCTCCCCTATATTTGTACAAGTTTATTGCACGTATCAAGGAACTTATCGTGTCTATCTATAGATCAATGTGCTCAGTGTATGCACCATGGTATATGTTACAAGCTTGACAGGCTGTACCAAAAATGTTTATTCGATTTGAATGATAAATAATTCAGGAAGAGGCCACCGAAGAATCAGCTTATCGAAGCAAGTGAAGTATATAAAGTGACAAGGAGATGAGGGACAGGAGGGCAGGAGTATTCAGGGTCGTGGATTCTCAACGGATTCCAAAGGATAACTATTTGTATATCTATAGTATAGTATATTGTACAATCGCCTTACCAGCGCCACCGCGTGAACAGGAATATTGAGAATCCGTTTGGGTTGGGCTTGGGTTTGAGTCGGGAGTATCAAGGGCGCGTATAGCAACCGACCTGCATAGGGTGACTGAACCAGTGAATGAACGCATAAGCCTTTTTTCTATTTCGGTAAAGCCGTATAATTTAACTTATTACGAATTTCTTTATGAGCTAATTAGATTTTATAGAACAATGTTCACAGAATATTAAAAAAAATATTCGAAGTGCCCTGTTCGCAAGGATTTTGTAAAAAAAAATTATAATGAACGAAATTACCAATTTCCCAGTGAATGAACAAAAATTCCAATGAATGAACTCTTATCTTTCCAGTGAATGAACGTACAATGGAACCAGAGATGCGTACGCATACTCGTGCGTTTTGAGGTTATGAAAAGCCTTTTCAACGCTCGTTCAATCACTGGAAATAGGTTAAAAAGCTGGACCAGTGAATAAACGGCCATATATCGCAAACAATATTGGGTTTTTGACCAAAAATTCATTAATATAATTGAAGCTTAGCAATGTATAACGTTGAAAAAATTTATTGCATATCTTTTAAAAAGATTTATCGAGGTGATATGGAATATTCTGGTATTCGATGCACAGTCAGATGGTTATAACAACATGGCTGTCTCTTATGAATATGCGCCCCAAGTACGAAAAAAAATCCATAGCATCGCAAATCTTTCACAGCGTCAAATAATATCACTGCTAGATGTTTTCTCAGAATTTTCACTTCATTATGAATACAAAATTCTTCATAATAATAGAATCATATCTCTGCCGTTTAATTAAAATACTAAGCCTGTTCATTCACTGGTAGGTGGTCATTCACTGGTTCGGTCACCCTATATGAACCTCTGGTATACAGATATATCGCACATACTATTTTTGACATAGTCAATTTTCGTAGCGTTCTCGCGCTCCATCGGATATCGACGTCGCGAATATCGAGATTAAATCTTCGAATCTCTCCTCTTTTCACTTTTCCTATTACTATTTACTCTACAGCTACTCCATATATGTACGAAACGCCACACTCGATTCCATTTCCACTCATCGGTAAAGCCATTAACTTTCATCGCGTTATTTTTTTCTCAGTACAAATGTATCACGAGCTAACAGCGTCTGAAATAATTTTTTCAACATTTTGTCAAGGAAAAATGATGATTTTCTCTATCGGCCTTTAGAAATAATAAAGTACAAATAAGAATTCGATGCTTCGATGAAAAAAATCCTCAGCGAGACGATCCTCATCTGTGTCTATGCATATAGATAGGCAGATCAATATATTTAGATATTCGTGAACAGAGTAAAATGAAAGTTGATGTGCAAACAGCGAACTCGAGAATAATCTGCTCGAATCCGAGTTCAAATATTGGAATGACAATCGGACATATTCTTGCTCTCCGTCGTCACGAGGAATCCTCTTTCACGAGAAAGACCGATATAGAAGCGCAAGGAACCTTCTCGCTGCCCATTTCGTATTCTACACGCTACCCAGCTGAATCTTGTCCTGCCCTCGACTCGTCCCACCTTTTCTGCTTTCCAGATTTCACGTAGTCTCGCCTGTCGGCTTATGCATATATATATATATATATATATATATATATATATATATATATATATATATATATATATATGTATGTATGTATGCACACTTTTCGTGACTGTTCAGAGTTTCACAACCCTTCTCGCTAAGGTTCTTCTAGGCTTACACAAATACTCTCGCTACGACATTGCTCAAACATTGAATATTAACTGTTTGGGCTCCGGTGTGTTCCAGGCAAGGCAGGGGCCATCGAGCCGCTTGCTTTCCATCCCCTACGAATTCTCGCTCTCCATATACCGCCACGTAGATACGAATATAAATGCGCATAGGACATTCCATTTCAACTCAACCATACGTCCATTCTCACACCCATTTAAGCATATAACCCAGTGTATTTGATTGTTGTAACCGTTCCATCCCTTCTTCCGGAACAATATCACGAGCCTAATTTGTGCCGCGTACATAAGTTTGATGTACGCTGAGTGATGCACTTACAGCGCGTGTTGTTAGACAAAAGCATTAGATATACGATCAGCTGCGCTCAGGCTTATAACTTCGTGCTTGTAGTACTTTGGTTCGATACCAATCCTTTGATTGTATCGTATTATTAAACCGGTATGATGAAATTTACACAACAACGTGCTGATGAATCAAATCCAATGATACGGCACTTTGATGCGCGCAACAAACTCTCGGTGTAAATTAAATCAATTGGCGCGTTGATCCATATATTGACTCGTAGCTTTCGATCACTTCTATCCCAAGTCTCGGGTACCCAATCTCCGGTGCTCGATGTTTGTGCATCAAGCACGATACAGTTTTGTCGATCCCATGTACTCACGAGTAGTCTTGATGGTGAATATCATTCTATAAAAACAGGCGCAAGATAAGCTAACGTCCAGGAAAAATGATGCATGATGAAGGTTTTTCAGAAAAGAGCCTCATTATCTATCTATTCGTTTGAGAAATATGGACAAGAACTTGTATCCCATATCCTCTTAATTGTTTTCCTGTTTCATCGAATGAGTCTCAGTCAGAAGCCATTAATCATGCAACAGCGTTCAACCCATAACTCCATTCCATTCTATCGTTCTCATTGTTCGCTGATGAACTGATAAGCTGAATTATTGATATCCGTTGGAGGCAAAAGGTGTCAACCCGGTAGGTTGATCCCCTATATTCTCATTCGTCTCTCCTTCATTTCGTTACCGGCTTATACACAACACGTTCTATCCAGATTGGGTCTCGCCCGTGTGGCTCCTATATGCTCCATCCGGAACAATGTTCCATTCTTTAATAGCTACGAATTTGAAGTCACGGGGCTCTGCGTCGAGCTAGCTCGAAAGTTTGTGCGAGCACCGGGAAGCCTTCGGCACGACGGACGCGAGAGCCGTAGTTGCTGCTTCTATCAATGCTTCTCTAGCTGCTGCTGTTGCTGCTGCTGCTGCTGCTGCTGCTGCTGCTGCTGCTGCTGCTGCTGCTGGTAACTGTTTAATTATGTAATCCTGAATTTACATAATTGGGCACGATGGCGGGCTGCCGCGCGCGCCATGCGGCGGAGTGATGGTCGACCTATGAGGGACCAGCGAGAGAGTGCTTAACGTGTGCATGCTTCGTGTTAGTTCTCGGAGTATAAAGAAATGCAGGCCCCGGTGCTGTATGGCGTACATAGAGGGGGGAAAAGTACCGGAAATAGTTATTTCCAAGGGCTACGTGGTTGTCATGAATTGATCGAAATTAATTTGAAGCTCTCATGAACATTTGCCAGAGAAAAATGTACACGATTAATCCTGGATATCTTGGATAAAACTACATTAAAATTCATTTGCCTTCATTACTTCAACGCGATTATTCAATGATGTTTCTTTTCCACATAATGATTAAGTACACACAACATGTCGGCCTGAAACCATACAAATTCGAGCAGCTACACTTATGCTCACCGGCACATTTTTAACTTTACCCGAAACGTCAACCCAATAAAATCTCTACCGGTATTTAAAGCATTCCGAACGACATTAAAAGTCTGCCACAAAACAAGCCTGCCAGACATGTGAAGCACTTAGAATAAGGCTTTTGCTAAACATCTGAACCCAATTAAAAGTCTACCGGACAACAACTCTAGGACGTGGCTGATGGTAAGTTGTTATCTGGTAGAATTGCAATTGGGTAGAGATATTGGCGAAAGCTTCGTTCTGGTTATTGGAAACTCACAAATGTCACCCTGACCTCTGGCGGCCAAATACCTAACTGCTCTTCGCCTGTCGCTGCCCGATGATTATACCATGCGAATTTGTCACTTTTTAACAATAATTCAAAATCCGCTGCTTTATTACAAGAAATAAATCATAAATAAAGATCGAGAACACATAGTCGATGTTTGGTGCGAGGGCATGAGATTTTCAGCACACGCAGAATATGAATAATCGTTTTATTTGTGTCGTGTAAAACACAAGCGACGTGACTTTCAATTTCGTAACTTCTGAAATATGAACAATAATTTATAAATAAAACATTTTTCATGCGATAGCTTGATATTTTAAGTTATAATTTATTGTTCGAACGCATTTATTTAGCCGAAAAGTGACGGGAATTTTTAAAAAGATTTTGAGGTTAAACATGGGATGTCATGCAGGTTCATTGTAATCCTTATGGCGATAATCACTTGATCCGTATCCAATTTGCGCAGTGGATTCTATCCACGCATAATCCTCAACGGTAATAAACCCCATTGTCAAATCTTACCATAAAAAATCGTATTTTGCCGAAAAATATGCGATAATCCAATGTTTAAAACTGTTCCCTGTGCTGCCCCATGCTAACTAGAGCTGGCTACTGGCAATGAACTGGATATGAGTGACCATATTGGTTATAGGCCCCGCCTCCGTGTTGATTCCCAATAGAGATGTTATTGAATAGAGATGCTGCTATTGGGTTAGAGATGTTATTAAGTTGAGATGTTATTGGGTAGACACGTTATTGGGTAGAGATGTTGGCGAAAGCTTCATTCTGGTAGAGAATGAATGATGCTATTGGGTAGAGATTTTTTTGAGTAGAGATATCATTGGGTAGAGATGATATTCGGTAGAGATTGAGTTATCAGGTAGCGGTGCTATTTGCTAGAGTTTTTATCAGGTAGAGATTTCAGCAGCTGCTCATATCTGGTAGCGTTGTTTTCCGGTAGAATTGCAGTTCAATAGAGTTTTAATTATGCTTGTTCCGGTAGAGATGTTATTGAATGATGAAGTTTCAGGTAAAGTTACAAATGTGCCTACTCACCCACAACATTACTACATTATTGTGCTTGACTTTTTTTTTTTCTAATGAGCGTATATAATTAAAAATTGAACACGTAGTGGTTTTTGAAAATACAATTTTTTTAAATCAAAATACCTTTGTATTTTGTAAGGGCATAAAAAAAAAAATGAGAACCGTTAACGTTATTCATAGTTTCTCAAACACGACAACCCAGCTAGGACGATAAAGTTCTCTTTTATTTTTCTTTATCTCACGTCCCTCAGGGAACACGCTCTCTTCAACCCTCGATCCTCCACCGTCGATCGTGTATAGAGAGAATAGATTGCCTCGTCGTACTCCTGATATTTTTCGTTTTTTTTGTTCTCACTGCTGCTGTTGCTGCTGCAGCAATTGTTAGTGTTGACTCATTGATGAACAGTCTTCGAGTTCTTCAGCCGGAATTAGTTGCGCCGCGTATCTCGCTCTCGGGTTTCCACAATCGGATTACCGTAGCAGAGGTCTGGCTCAGTATAGTAATAACAAGACCGAGAGGAAATAACGTATTCAGTTTATCAGTCGTGAATTTGAAAGAGACGGAGATTTTTGCAATCGACAAATGTCACACGTCGTTGAGTGCAATCAAAATTGTATGTTTCACTTGGATTAACCCGCAGACACCACACTGGTGCAAATTTGCACCCACGAAAATTTCAAGTATCTAGAACTTCAAAATTCCTTTCTTCAATTTGGCCATTTTTTTTTCTAATAAAACTTTATTTTTCAATTTTTTTTTAATGATCGTTATCGATTACCAAGGAATTGTTACCCCTAAAAAATCTCGTTGTAAGATTAATTCCATACATTCATCGATGAAACAAAAAGTTTTGAAAAGTCGAAGTGCAAATTTGCACCAGTGTGGTGAGTGTGTGACCTCAAAGGGAGTGTGGTGGCTGAGGGTTAAAAAAAAAATTGACAACGATGTGGTCCATAAATTGGCGTGTTATCGATTGATTTTGCCTGCATTTACCATTGCAACGGGCTACGGACTTATGACAGAGAATCGATTTTCAATACTTCGTACATATATACATAAGCTCGAAAGTGCTGAAAGATGTCAGACACCCGTAAGCTGAGCTTTTTATCCGTCGGCATGTTATTCTGATCCCACAGAGTAAAAAAGTTCATGCCTATTTTTCCGCCTTAAAAAAAAAAAAAAAAATCCCAGCTTTGAAGGACACAAAAAGATGAGTGTTTACATATTTCAAAGGGCTTTGTGACGTCAAAGCATAGCGTATAGCACATGCGAATAAAGCCAGAATTAAAAGTCCATCAGCTTTGGCCATTTTGTGCCCAACTGTTTCATCGTTCGAACCAATTAGTATCTGCTTTTCATCGTCACTATATATAGTGATGATATACGTGCAAAGAGCAATTAATGATAACTGCAATGTGCCCATGCAGTGTCAGAAAGGGTCTGAAGCTTACGCTCTGCTTTACAGAAATATCGTTTCATATTTATATAGGTTATCGTTTTTAACATATTATATCCTCAACGGCTATTTATCCTGCTGCCATAAAACCGTACAAATGATGCGAAGCGTATAACAGGTACTGTGCTTTTGAGGTTTTATTATGTACAGAAATATTTCAAAGCTTCGAAATGAATGGCTTTTCACACTGCAAAAAATCCGTCCCGTAAAAAGGTGTGTGCTGATGCGCATCGGGTAATGAGAGCTTACGTGTCGTTGTATTCGCCAATGCTCACTCGTACCGAAACGAGACCAATGAGTCAGCTCTCCGTTGCAGCAGACAGTTTACAGAACTGAGGAATAAATAAAAAAAATATTCATACTGTCTTTTTTAATTTTGAAAAATAAAAAAGAAAGAAAAGTTGCAAAATAACGTTCATACAGATTTCTCAAAGTTAAGAGTATTAAAGTACAACGATATTTTGTTTCAATAAAAAATCATCATTATATTTACTTGGAAAATTGGTATGTATTCTTATGATCTGCGGTAGTACCAGTTATCAGTTAATTACCTATACAGGTAATTAACTGGTTCGCGTATCTCGCATTCTCTCTATTTTTATTTGATCGTCCACTTCGTAAGAATAACCCATGCTCGCACTCAATTTTCGCTTTTTTTTTTTTCTGCGCTCTCTCTCAATATCCCATCTTCGGCCATCCCAAGCCTTTCATTGCTTTTCGGGTTCAAGTCGTTTTCTCAACTATTTGTCTCCTTCGACTCTCTATGATTCCCTCTTCCTCTCTTTCTCACTATTCTCAGCAGCTTGGATGCCAACAACATCCACGCGTGGGATACTGCAATCAAAGACATCGAGATAATACCTATAGAATAAAGTACTAAGATGTAGCAAACTAGCCTCGAGAACGTGACTGGAAATATCGCAAAGTCTATACGATATTACACAATACGTGATCTAACGTGTAGGTGTGCACAAAAGTTGCAGCACACTTTGCTATGTTTTTTTTGCACACTATTTATTCTGTCTCGAAGAGAGAGAGAGAGAGAGAGAGGCGGAACCAATCGTCGTCGGTGAGTTTCAAACGAAACCCATCAATGTGATTTTCATGGCTCTTGTGCTTTGTCTCGCGTTCTTTCTCTTTGTATATATATATATTTTATTACAAAAATCATTCATATTTCAAAACTAGCTATAAGATTGAGGATTATCGAATCCTCCGCCAGTCCCAGCCTGGTCAACTATAAATGATCGGATAGCGAAGAATTCTTCAAAAAGGTTTCTCCTTGTGCGTCGAAATATCTCGGTGTGTTTAATACAAAAATAATATCAGAACAGCTAAAAATGGCAATGTTTATCGAAATTTCTATTTAGCACAAATGTATAATTGTATCCGGGCTGCTCGCGTTCAAAAAGTGCCCGTGAAATTCTTGATGAAGAATCATAAAATCCGGGAGCGAAGCATCACCGGAAATCCAGAGTGAAAGAGAAGGAAAAACTTGAAATTGGTCTTAAGTGGAGAAAGAGATATAGAGAGATATATTGGAATAAATAGCGATGAAACTCCGAGCAGGCAAAGCCGATCTCTCTCTGCGGGGCTTAAACGAACTCCATCAAGGCATATATATTGGGTATGTGTGTGTGTGTGTGTGTGTGTGCACGCATGCGTTAGTACATGCACCATATATGCCTGTGGAGCGCCGGGTGCACCGGCGGAAAAATGCATTTTCCAACGGTTAAGAAATTTATGGCCCTCGGACAATGGTAGTTGGGCCACGGCCGCTTCACGGTTCAGACTACGATTCTGGTGTGTTGGTACTGGGTTTGCTATAAAGGTGCGAGGTGCGGCCTTCTTTATCCACCCGTTCGTCCGACTCGGTTCTCTTTCCTTCGTTCCTCACACACACACACACGTTCTCTAGCACGGAATACAAGTATTCATATACACACATATATCTTCCATTTTCATCATATCCCCCCCGCCCCCCCTCCCCACCCTATTTCGTCGTCCAATTCACCGGCATACTTGCACACACCCTAATAATTTTCGTTGTTCATTATTCGTGAATATCAGCAGGGGACGTGCCCGTCTGTTCCGAATATAATCCGACATCGTGTAGTATATATATCCATTATAACTATCCATACGTGCTATACGTATAAAAGATCTTGGAATCAGAGTTAGGGGAATGTGTGTCACTGCGCTTTCGAAAGACGCCACAATTTTTTTTTTTTTCTTAACGAACGAAGCTCGTTTGACTTTCGAAGGGGGAAAAAAAAAAACTCTCCGCGATACAATACCAAAGATTCGTGTATAGATCGCAGGGGTAAATGTGAAAGGCCGGAACGTATACCGACTCTCGAACTCGCTGACAACGGCGTTTGCGAAGAGAAATTATACGTGCGTGGACGCCCACACATGTGATAAGGGCGCACCTTGTCACCATGACATTACGCAAACAAACGATATTTCCCATATCCCGGTTCCATTCCAGGTATTTCGGAAGGAAAAAAAAGCTTCTCTATAGGTCGAAAAATGATTGAGTCGTTCGCGCTTGCATAGTTAAAATTACAGAAAACGTCTTTTTGTTTTTTAAATCAAAGTCCAAGTTCGAGTTGTGATAACTCTCTGCTGCAACAAACACGCGAAAAAATCTGTACAAGACATTTGCATTGTTATCGATGGGAAAAACTAATCAATTCTTGCCAAAGCTGAGAATTTTTACGAAAAAAAAAAAATTTGAGCTTCAAGGATGTATCGGACGTACCTTCCCAACTAAAAGTGACTTTCGTCGACAATATTGCATACTTTGTGATAAGATAAAAATCGGAAAAAATTCAACCACAATAAAAACGATAAGGAGATTAATTTTGAATAATAATAATGCCAAAAAGTTATCAATAAGTTGTTTGAACAAAACATTGTTTAACAAACTTTTAGGGAAAGTTTTTTTTTTTTGATACGTGAAATGAATTCGTTGATTTTTCGGACTACCCATGAATTTTTCAAAAAATTTCTTATCATTTTGAAATTTTGGTTTTCGAAAATTTTTTAATTTTAAAAAATGAAGAAAAAATCATGAATTTCGGATATGTTTTCGTAAAAACGTTATAGATTACAATTAACAAGTTTCCAGGGCATTGAACGAATGGTTTCGTAATTATAACCTTTACAAATTTCCGAAAACCAAAATTTCAAAATGATAAGAAAATTGAAAAAAAAATTCACGTGTAGTCAGAAACATCAACGAATTAATTTCACATAACAAAAAAAAACATTCCCTAAAAATTTTTTAAACAATGTTTTGTTTAAACAATTTATTCATAACTTTTTGGAATTATTATTATAAAAAAGTAATCTTCTTATCGTCTTTATTGTGGTTGAATTTTTTCCGATTCTTATCTTATCATGAAGTATGCAATATTGTCGACGAAAGTCACTTTTGTTTGGGAGGGTACGTTCCGATACATCCTTAATTAACTATTTTACAGCACCAACATTGTAGCTACTTCTGAATCAATAATCTTACAGAACTAATAGCAGTAGTAACGGTTACTTTAAGATTTGTTGTAAAAGTTGTTAGGGGGCATATCCTTACATGTGTCTCAATTTATGTTTACCACAATTTTTATTCCATTCACCAAGCATTGTTTCCGTATTTTCCCTACTCCCTTTACATTTAGCTACACTACTTACGTATATTATTTGTTACATTGCATTGTACCACCCCTTCCGGGTTTCATCCGGCAGTTCACCAAAATGAAAATTTCGTAACAATTCTCGTGTTTCCCATAAAACGCGTCCCCAGTTATATGCTACAACCCAGTACTATGTCCACTTTGCACACAGAGACAGAGGGAAAGTGCGGAAAATTCTGTCTGGTAATCCTTTCGATGAAGCTGGTATGTTCTTGTATGAACTTACCAGAGTCCGCACGGAAAAAAAGACATTTCAAAAAATAATAACTGAAATTTAAAAAATATAACGATGAAGAGAAAAAATGCAGTTTAACACAGTAAATTAATCTCTTTACAGTGTTTTGATCAAAAAGTAATGTGCGGAATATACTTCTGTACTATCTGTATAACCATATTTGTTGGTTTAAACTGTAAAAACAACTATTTCCACTTCAAAAAAGTGACACTGTAAAAATTGAAAATGCTCGCAATGAATTTTGCTATAGATAAAATGAAAAACCAATAGATTTGTACAAGAAAAATTTAAAAACTGACGCATTAAAATAAACTGTATAGAGAGAGTATTTTTACGAATGTAAGACATAACAAAAAATACTAAATTCTCTATGAAAAACAGAAATTGAAATAAAGAAAAATTGTAGCACGCTTTCGTCGAATTCAACTGTGAAATAATGGAAAAATTACAGTTTTAAAATGTGTATGGAAAATACGACGCAAACAAGAAATTCATAAGGATCAATAAGCGTTCATAAAATCAATAGCGTAGTGGTATAGTGTCGGTTGTTAGGTAGGTCATTAGGTAGGTCTCAGGTAAAATCTTAGGTAGGCTCAAAATTAATTTCGACGGGAAAAAGTCCGGACCACCAAGCCAGAAACACTCGTAAAAAAAAAATCTCCAAATCTTTAATTTTTTTTTTTTTTATGATTATTTAAGGATCGAAAGTGTTGAATTCGTTTACTGCGGAGGACCGCGGGTTCAAATCCCGGTCAATGACGATTTTTTTTTTTTTTGCAAAATTCATAGTATTTTCAAAGATAATGGAACAGCAGTTTTAAATTCGTTCATCGATTTAATTGCTAATTGATAGATAATAAACTGCATTTATTATGCTAATTCGACCCGCGCTTTTCAAAATCTTCTAAACTTTTATTTTTTACAGTTCACTTTGCAATTTCTCAAACATTAAACCCAAAAAGATGCGCTATTTTATATTATAATTGATTTCACAATTTGTACAGTTTGTCACAGTGGTAAACTCTATTTACACTTTTAAACTGTAAAAATTCATTCTATCACTTAGTCCTTTTTATTTCAAATTCTAAAGAATTTCCGAAGTTTTCCTCCCGAGAGGCATTCTCTATCAACAAAACTGTAAAACATGATGGAAACATGACTAGAATTCACAGAAAATTTTTTTCCGTGCGGAAATATGACCTCCCACTCGGCGATTCAATTCTCTCGCCAACGCACGGCTATGAGTGATCATCCATCCGAGTGTATTATTGACGGCATTAAATGCCATTTAACTTGCTGGACCCCGCCAAAGCCATAAGTTTACTGACGCACCGATCACTCATCTCGATTACAACAATTAATTGTATATTTATAGAACGAATAGAACGACCGTGCTGGGCGTTTGCCTTCTGTCGTAACCCGTACGACCTATTCCATTTTCTCCTAACAAGTAGAACTGTCCAACGAAAATGGGAGCTACGATAATTGAGTGGTGTACATCCCGGAGACGCTCATCCAAGAACTGCGTTAATTAAAGTTCCGATAGCAGGCCAAAATGTGTGCACACACACACACACGCGCGCACGCACGCACGCATACTCACAGACTTCAGGGTATTATTATTATGCTTGGTTTCCTTCTCCGGCTTTAACTCTATTATTGTAGGCTAACAAAAGCCCTAGAGTAGTTTGGACTGGTACTCTGGTAACTAGCGTGCACGCACACATACACACACACACACACACACACACACACACACACACACACACACACACACACGAATATATTACCAGTGACCATATATAAATGTATATATGGTTATCGGGTTCCAGCCATGCACGCATTAGAAATCCTCCGACCATAGAGCGGGCACGCGTCCTCGGGGACTCGTAAGTTCCTTCCCGAGATTCTCTCTCGCGATCGAGCGTACAACTTTCTTCCCCCTCGTGTCCCAGCCTCACTTCGTAATCTCTATCTCTTCGCTCGCTCTGGTCGTTTCAATTTACCCGCTCGAAACCATGCGCCCCCCCGTGTACGAAAATTGGATTATCAAAAAGATTTTCCGTCCGCAACACCTAAAATTCGCATGCAACTCTGACGTGTGTGATGGATTCGGGACATTTGATTTAATGGGTATTTGAATTATTGAACAGGTAAATTACGAAAATGAATAAAACGGTAGCCCTTGTAGTTCAGATTTCCTGACGCAGCAGTTTGTTGTGACTCCCATATATTCGAGGTCACACATTTCATAACCGACGCAGCAACTCAAATATCCATCCCGCGAAATGTAACTTCGCCACTAAACACTTATTATCGCGATAGCTGGTCCGCATTATTATGTGCTAAATTTTGCAATCATTACAAATTTAATTATTAGTCGACCATGAGAAATTGTAAATGCGTCGCATCGTGCGGGGGAACGAATCATCGTGCTGGACATATCAATGACGATTGTAATGCGTCACCGCGGCCATATCCGTTGCTGAGCAATAATGCGCAGCTCTGTGCCTGATAGTCATCTGGACTATCAGCAGTGGAGAATCTTCTCGTGAAATTATGATCCGCGTATACCAGTCGTGACAAATAAGACAACGACATCCCGCACCTCGGATTTATAAGGTGGAAATTTTGTTAAAATACGTATATGTATATACGTTCACTTGAGAAGATGATGCAGCATACTCTGTATTTAGGTTAACGCGTATGCCTCGTACGACGTATCCTATGTATCGAATTTCAACATAATAGATTTGGCCGAAAATATACTTATACGTATATATATATCATATAAAAATAAAAAGGAGACTTCATGTTTGAACAACAAGTTTGTTCACAATCAGTATTGGGATCCAACATGTAGGCGGGGCCTATTCAATATGGCGCAGAAAAGTTCCAGTAATCCCTATGTTCGGTATTAGTTTTTGCCAAAATGTTAATAAATATAGAAAATATATGCGATTGGGCCGGTACAAATCCTGCCCAACGCAATTCACTGCGATTGATCGGTTTTTGAGCGAATTGGTCGATTTGTCGAAAAATTCATGGATAGAAAATTGCCTCGTCTACACAAACTGACTGACAGCTGACAGCAGTTGTCGAGTTTTAACAGCCGTGGATTTTATCGGGTTATACCCACTCCCTGTTTTTTACGATTAAACGCGATAATGAGTGTATGTTTTACGTATATTATGCGATGGTGTACATAAAAAATCCGCCAAGTTTAAATGAAAAACGATAAATATACTCGCGATGTCAGATGTGACAGTTTTTCCGATGTTTATAACCCCGCGTATGCGCGATGTGTATTTCCTTACTTCTCGCTCCGTGTGTCATTGAATTATTATTTATCGACGATTTTTTCGCTGAAAGGATGCGTTCAATATACTATAAGTGTGTTTTAAATGTAAGAAAAAAAAAATATGCCCTCCATGTCAAATGCATTTTGCAAAGTGTAATTCACACACTCTTATTTGTCCCTTTATTTGCTCAATTTTTAAAGCCCTTGTCCATGCTTTGAAACGGTCAATTGTCTCAACGGGGCGAATATTTTGCGGGGTGCATGATTGCAATTTACAAAAATCGTATTGCAATTGATCAAGTCCATATGAACACGTAGTAACTGACTGCTCTTATTCCTCCTCTTTCTGTTTTTACTTTCGGCCACCAGATGTCATGTCTCCCTATGTTGGATCCCAATAATGAGGAAAGGTGTTTGGAAAAATATGACCATCGAAGTAATTTGTTTCCAGCTAAGTAAATTATATACGAAAAAAAATCAATAAACCTGAACGAAAATCATACAATACAAATCGAAGATCGGCCTCGAACCACGTTCAGATTAGGCTCAAAGGATGCGCAATTATTTGAGGAATCGTTATATATTTGAGTTTTTAAAAATAAAAAATGGCGAAACTAAAGTGGTTAATTTCTTCCCACGTGATTCTGTGATATTGCCGTATTTTTTTTTTTCCCCCAAAATTAGGTCAAAGAAACTAGCAATTTTTGTTCTTTGAGTTTTTTTTTACAAATGCTTAACGACTTAATTTATTAACGACTTTTAGATTAAAGTAAAGTAAATTACTAAAAGTCGTTAATGACGTAGCCAAACGTGGTGTCGCTTTGATAGAAGCATATAGCGGTTCATTAACAAAAAACGAAGAGCAGCTACAATATTTATTGGGCATAGTGCAAAATTATCGACAGAAATACCCTAATCGCAACAAACAGATTCTTGAAAAAAGAAACGATGATTATTAAGCATTATAATGTAAAAAAAAAAACCTATTCTATCTTATTAAACCAAATTCATTGAATAAAGCTTTTCGAAACACGATCAATGATGAACGTCGTTTCCTTTATATTTCTTGTTGTACTTGATTTTTTTTTGTATTAGAGAAATATTTTGATAACAATTTCATGCAAGTATGTTAGAGCAGAACATTCTCTACAAAAAACCCCGAAAAAGTTTTTTCGTAAAGCGAAAAATTCGATTTTTACAGCCTTTTGAATTATTTTTTTTTCCTATCAATTCAATTTCAGACAGCGTTATTTCCGTTATATTCATTCGCGTTATATTCCACTCGAACGGTCGTTCCGAGCTAATTTTTCGTAAGAACTTTTTTTTTGTAGGGAATTCGATTCTCCGTGAGAATATGTTAATGACATCTTTGTGTGATTTTTTTCTGACGAGTTGCACTACCACATTCAGAAATCCCATTATTTTCCTGTGTTATTCTTATGGAAAATATTCAAATGCAATGCGCCGTTCGAAATAATTTTTTTTTGACCTCACGTTTCAGGATTCTTCTTTTTTTTACCTTACTTCACCTTTTTTTTGGTGGATGCAACCGAAAAAAAAAATTGTTTCTTTTTCCGCACACCCTGAAATACACTATACATATATACTTGTGCTTCACCGAGAAGCAGTGATGCATGAAAGATTCGATCGAGACACATCCGGCTGGCGTCTCGTCTCTTATCGACTATAACATGACGATGTATATACCAATAATAATACGCATGCAGGTATATAAATATGTCCATCGACAGTGTACAACACGAATCGGTTTTCTTCGTGTTAGCAATATATAGCTTACTTACCAGTATTCTAAAATTTACTTCATCGTATTTACGCCATATAGGAGTATTTTTAATAGCAATGAAAATATAAAGTCTGCGGACAATTTTAAGTAAAGCTTATCATGTCGCGCATGTGTTCGTGTATCGTGAAAAAATCGTTGAGATTAAATGCAGCGTAACTTAAATTCATTGTACATTACGAAATCCATCACGAGCTTGTGCCTCGCATCATCGAGCCCGCCCATAGAGATATAGGAACGCTTTTAGAATTTATTCGGTTACAGCTGGGCTGACGAACACGGACTTTGTTGACTTGACCGATCCCTCTGATCTATACCGACACCCGAAATGACCTCGGAGAGCTCTTGGTCCGCTAATTACGATACTTTTATCCCCCATCAGTTAGGATAATCAGCCTCATGATTCGAAAATCTAACGCCTAAAAAGTTACAAGCACCTAAAAAGTATAAAGATGCTCTGCATCATAAAGCTACGCAAAGTCGCGAAAGTACAAGCCATCGCAAAAGTCACGCGCGGTATAGCTACGGCAAAAGGATATTTATTCACTATGCAGCGAACACGCGAAAAAGCGTTGTGATGTCAATGCTATCCTCATTGTCGCTCAGACCGAGCATGAAAATCCTTTTGCTCAAACTGATTCGCGTGTCAAAGAGAAAGACGAACGAACGCAGGAACGAGAACGAAAAAAAATAGCACGGAAATAAAAAAAAACCCCCTTGCTGCAGGAGTTACATTGGAGAGAGAGAGAGAGAGAGATGATACGGTAAAGCTTTAGTTTCCTTCTTCTCTTTTTATATACCTATCTCTGCTTCACTTTCCTCGTTGCCTCCTCTTGCTCGGTATATGATCAGTGCCCTGGCGCGAACACGCTTTGTAATTCAACTTGGCGTATATGCTTTGGATTCAACGTGTTCGGTGGCATGAGACCACAGCGTTATAGTCCATCACACACAGCGTTTACGTATTACCTTTGAAAGACTATATAGTATGGTCGCCTTGTGCAAGCTCTCAGCGCGAGATCAACCCGAGAGCCCCTCGTTTTGTATATATATGTATGTATACCGCTGCAACAGCGGCGCTATCTATCCCTCGTGTGTGCCCATACTGTGTGTCCATCGAGCACGGCAAAAAGATTTCTCGAAAAATTCAGAGCAAAATGTCGGCCAACGAATTATTCCCACGCTGCAGAGAATAACACTGAAGAGTGCATATGTAACTCCGAAGAGTTGTGCGTGATTATATCTCATCTCCGCGCAGTGGCGTTTCATCAATTTCAGCTGAATCATCATCGCGCTCAGCCTCATAATACGTATATCGCGAGAGTCGTATATATACATCTGCAATTGTCGCTGGTTAAAGCATTGTCCGTGGTGTACGGAGCAGTTTTATGAGAGTCGCGAGGCTGCTATTTCCACGGCTCATTGGCTCAATGAAATGATTCAATTGCCCGGTTCGAGCCGATCCCAAGATGCCCGAACTCTATTCGCCATACGATATATATATATATATGCGGAACTATAGTTCCGCATGGTCGTGCTACACATCGACGATCGCGCGCGTTCATCGTTTTATCGAGCGTGGGGCAACTATCCCTTTCAGTATGAGTCATCGAACCGCGCAATTCTCTGCTATATGAGACTGCCATTATATTGCTGTTGTCTGTAAATGCTCTTTTATTCCAGCTATGCCTCCAATTGCTATTTTCCCTGATCAATTTAAGAAAACAATAGCTACGACGATGAGGCCACTGTTTTTTTTTTTTTTTCGTAAAGCAAATAGGGGGCTGTCCACGAACGATTTACTGGAGTATAATATGTGCCTTATCGTATAATTCCGGTAAAGGGCACTTTTCTAATGTTCAGATACAATACCATCGTTGACGAATGTTTCGCAAAATGTTTTTCAAAAGCCCCACGAATCGATTCCATCGAAGATCCTGACAATTTATCGAAGCGTGTCCCCGGTGACGCGAGGGCTGATCGTTGCCGGCAAAAAGCTACCCCATTATAAGGTACCCGCGGGTCATAAGGCTTAGTAAAATATCCAATTTAATTCAACAGGTTTTAATGATAATTATTATTTAAGTGCATCTTCGTGCAACAGGCGTCTGTCAGTGTGTCACTTTGAGCGAGAGTGGTTATTTTAAATATGATTTTCGTTACGATTATTATCCGCAAGTACCTTGTAATACCCGAGAGATCCAAGTGAATCTATAAGTAGATTTGCACGAGTCTGCAAATGACGGATGTACATCCGGCTAAAACTATCCGCAAGAAAGTAACTCTTTAAGAATATTCGATATGGAATTTGATGAAAACCGCGTTAAAGGGAATGAAGATTTTTATATTTTTAATTATTCGAAAAATGTTTTTGAGAGTAAACTTCGAGCTATGGAATTACGTGTTGCGCAAACATGATAATACCTTGATTACCAACATGCCCATATACCGCGAGGAGGGGGGGAAAAAAAAACTAACATGCGAATGAACGAAGGGAAAAAAACCGAGGGACAATAAAACACCGAGAATGACGAGGAGAAAAATAAAACGAGTGCTCGTGAACCGAGAGAGAAGCTGATATCATCGTCAGATAACGAAAGGGACGAATGGTAGGAATGCAACGTAAGAAAGGCCTTATTGCCGCAATCATTGTTCGAAAAGAGACGAGCTGCATTGACTTGGTCATTTATCCTGCTGACCGGGAACCTCTCTTTGTATATGTAAATACACGGGAATGCCCCGCCATCATCGAACGGACCATGTCATATCGGCTGGACGTGAATGCCGCGCGTCGCAAAAACATACCACACATATGTTTGTATATATATATATATATATATATATATATATAGATGTATGTGTACAGTACGTATATGTATATGCGTAGCGTACGACCACCCGCACGCCCACCCCGATCGCTAATTAACGATGTGCCTATATATATATCTCGCTGGGTTATTGTCTCGTGACCGTATACGCATTCATGTAGATATACGGCATACAAGACCCACCTGCCCGTTAGCGAGCACGCGTGTACCTCAAAGCTTTTCTGTGTTTCACATCTTCCTAACCCTGCGCTTGTGTGTTTCAACCGTCGCGCCGTGTGCACTCGCACGTATATATGCAGCCAACAAGGCCTCTCCCACGCGTATAAACTTGAGATCATGCGAACGACGATGAGGAACTCCGATTACTCCGATTAGTCCAGTCATTCTAGCTATTTTTTTTTTTTCCTGCAATCTTCTGCAGAATTAATTTTGCTTTTGGACAAGGTTTAGGGGTGTCCCCTGAGTGTAAATTCAAGTCAGCGGGACGCGGAAGGTCGAGCCTCAGCTGCCATTTTGGAAAACAAGTTTTATCAAATATCTTGTGAACCGTGCATCGTACGTGAAAAATTATGAAACCTTTTTTGTAGATAATAAAATTCTTTACAACTTTTATTGGAAATTTTTTTCCGTATAGTGCATGGTTTTTTATTTATAGCCCGGCAAACTTTTCGAAATGGTGATGTTTGGAAAAGTTTGCTGCGCTATAAATCTAAATACGCACTATATAGGAAAAAGTTTTCAATAAAAGTTGTGGAGAATTTCATCGTCTACAAAATAGGTTTGTGCTATTTTTGTCGTACGACGCACGGTTCGCGAGATATTTGATAAAACGTTTTTTTCCAAGATAGCGGCTAAAGCTCAACCCCCCCGCGTCCCATCAACTGGAATTTATACTCAGGGGATACCCCTGAACCTTTTCCAAAAGCAAAATCAATTCTGTAGAAGATTGCATTATGAACATACTTTTTTATTTGCTATAATGACTGGACTAGATGGCGTTGGTATGGTAGGATACATTGAAACTTGTCTGACATCCGGGCCACCAAACTTGCAAATTATCCCATTCAGAAGCGATTTTCTTGATGTTTTTTTTTTGCATTGGGCTCGCTTGAAATCCTTCTAAAAACTGAGAACTGGACGAGAAAAGTCATTCACCCAAAAAGTGGCGCCAGTGAAATATTTTCGAACTATCTGCACAAAAAATTATCCACGATAACACGTTAATCATGGAATAATTTTGCAATTCCTTTAATTCTATCGAACAATGGGCAGGTCATCTCTAATTGAGTTATACAATTATTATTATTATTACATTCATTTCTGTTCTCGACCTCTTCGTTTTTAGCTGAAAATCTACATTTCTAAATTGAATTTTTACATTTTCCGGCTATTAGGCTCTAGATAGAAATCTCGGGAATTCCGTGATCAACTTTAAAATCATTAGGTTTGATAGTTCGGAAGTTCCGTTTGTTCAAAAATTAATAGGCACTATGTTTTACGATCAGAGTCGGAAGAGCTGAGCTTTCGGAAGCTGCTCAAAGCCTTGGGAATAATTTATACTTGTCCCGAAGCTCTACCGAGACTCATGCGCTGTATTGTCTGCTAAAATAAATACTATATTTCCCGTATAGATTTTCGCAAAAAGCTTCAAGCTTTTTTGTGTCGATCAACTTGGCATGGAATATTCCATGTTTCATTCAAAGGTTTTTTTTTTCGTCGCATCGACGACAAGTCGCGCACACCCTTTCCATTCAAATGGTCCGATTGAGTTAAAGACGGATGCCCAATCAAAGCGGATCTTCCGGAATCTTTCGAATGAAAATTCCTCGCTGTCCGTCCGTAATACGGCACGACCGTACGGATTCGCGCCCATATACTGCCGAGATCGTTAGAGTGTATAGCTTTTCACAATTGACCCAGAGGGTGTGCCTAAACCGGAAGACGGGCACTCAATAGAGGCGGTATATCCTTTCTATCTCCTTCGTCAAAGAAGGTGTAATGTCCGGGAGAGAAATATAAGGTGCCGTCTAGAATTGTCGATAAAATGAAAAGAAAAAGAAAAAAAGGATATGGGAACGGTGAAGACCACTTGTGTGTGCGCCTCCCCTATCCTATCAAGATCAAACGATCGAGTCAATCAGCAGAGTAACGTGTGTAGCAAGGACCGTTGGCCAAGTGACTACTTTCCTAGAATGCCGATGATCAAACCTGCTAACTCTCGAAGGAGAAACCACACAAGTATACACAACACACACACACACACACACATAAACACATATAGCAGTTGAAGGAAAAATCGGATTCCCAACTTCCGGGCATTTCGAATTTCCTGCGCCACTCCGATTGGTCTGCCAAACGAGGCTGATGCGTCAGAAACTCAATTTATTCTTTCCACGTATACGTGACGCGCAAGACCCTATCGCGATGGTCTCTGCGTACAGAGAAGCCCTCTCGATATATATATACCTATACACGAGGCACCCTCAACCGTGCCTATACGTCTGACCCCTCGACGTCTCACCCTCCGGGATTCGGGAAATAATTTTTTTTTATATTGTTATCACAAGCCTATAAGGTTTTTTTTTTTGTATGTTCGCTTTCGTCAGCCATTGTACAATAAATAATATCGTACTGAACCTCCAGAATTCAAAATACGCGCTCCCGAGATCGCGTATAACACCTCTGACAAATTGGTTCGGTGTGTGTCAATAACAAAATCAAATTTTTACTCGAACGAAAGTCGCTATATGCCTATCGAATAAAGCATCGATAAAGCACCCTGTGTCCCCTGGATTCACAGATTCAATAATACGTGCACGGAACCCACAGTGATTTCTCTTTTTCTTCAGAAAAAAAAAAAAAAAAACAGTCCAGCTCTTCGGTCAATGGCTGATCTCCATGAGACAAACAAATCGTCAATAGGTCAGCCACCAAAAATGATCTTTCTTCCCCATGTCATAACGCCTCTTCACGGAAATTTTATGCACAAAACTATCGGCACGGTTCACCGCTCAACTCCGTTGTCCCGGAGAAGAAAGAAGCCTCACAGCTCACTTCCTGGGGTCCCACAATGCCCCTGCGCATCGAATCCCGAAGAAATAAGAGGAATGATGCTCGGCCAATGCCGTTACGTCACGTTAAGGGTAAGATAGTGACTTTGGGGAAAATTCCAAGTAGTTTTGCCGCCGCCATCATACCGGCAACCGGATATATATATATACAAAGTACACACACACACACACATACCACACAATCGCGTCTACGTCCTGAGCCTGTGGATATAGACGCGAGAGTGAAAAGCCGAGAGCGGGTTCCCCGCGTCTATTCCCCGGCGGTAAAATATATTGCCCCAGACTGAGATTAATCACTTTTATTAGCTTATTATAATATCCCGGCTGACTGGTTCTCGGTTAGAGGGCCAATTTATTTCACGAAGGGCGCATACATGATGCATGCACTTGTAGTAAAAACGGACAGGTTATCATATCCTGTCGTATATATATTCGAGATTATATAAGGGTTCCGTTTGGGCGATCGTGAAACTATATCCGATGTAGTTCTCAGCGGTCGTCGCGGATGCTTTTTAGGTAATGCGTTTTAGGTAATGCGTTTAATTGTCAGAGAGAAAGTTTTGAAGCTTGATACACTTTTGAGTTTCTTTTCTTTCTTTTCCATACATCAAAAAATGGAGTTCAGCCGATGCACAATTCAACGTTTACCCGCGGGGGTTGCTAGATCGTAACTTTGAGATCGAGTTGGACTCTTCCTCAATTTTCTCGTTTATAAAACATATCAACGTGAATGCGTATATGCGCTATCTCGATGGCGCAAAGTGCGGAAAGGCTCGAGCTTCTGGGGGAAAAATGATGAGAAATATCCTTTCGAGGAACATCGCGGGGATAGCAATCTTCGATGGTGATCTCATGTGTAATCCGTCCTTATATCATACAGGCTGCTTCTAATAACGTTTTTGTTGTTCTCTTTCATGATTTCATTTGATCATTATGACCAAAGGGGGGGAGGGAGGAGGTGCAGCATGATCGCGGTATCCTAACTTGCTATATATATATAAGATGATACCACGGTCAGTATCCCATGGAGATGTGTACATGGATATTTATATATCTGGTATAGACCGTGTACATCGAGCGTAATCGATCCTCCACGATCCGCGTCGTTGCTAACCGGCACTCGCGGGCCATCGCGCGATTTCTCTCCCACCGCTCAGCGCGTTTCACCGATAAACTATCGATTACCCCGGTCATCTCGCGACTCCACTCGCACACATAATGTCCAACCTTGCATCTGTATACTCCGCTGATGTATACGCGTATACGATTATCGCGTATATTGATAGCCACGGTACCAACACCACTGTAATGTCGTCGCGAGAGTTTGTGTGTGTGTGTATGTGTTTCTGTGTGTGTGCGCGTGCGACAAGGAGAAGGAAGAGAACAGGGATCGTCGGAATGCGAGTAAGTGGAAGCCTGAATCCTCTTCACTCGGATCGTTAGAACTTTGTGTCCTCGACGCGCTGCGCTATATCGGAGAGAGGAACGACCCGGTTGCATAGACGACTCTCCGCATTCTCATCTTTCTCGGTTATAACTATCTTTATATAATGCTTGACGCTATGCACAATTCGGAGTGTATCACGATATTCGGTAGCCGTGCAGCGTCTCGACGCGACGAGGTATTGAAATTGAAAAGATTTAAAAAGTTTAAAAAGATACTTTTACAAAATTGTATGACATCCAAACGAATCCGAACAAGAGTTAAAACGCTCAAATTCGCGCAATCGAATTCTCAGGGAGCCTTGTATGGGCCTTTGCAACGCAAAGACCCAGCACAAGATAATAAACGAACCCTTAAGTGGAGCGTTGTACAATCTCACTGTGGAATCCTTTGAAATGTGCAAGGTTAGTTGGATTCCGGGGTATTTGGATATAAACAGCGATAAAAGCAATTCTAGACAATTTGTCAGGAAAAGTAGGAAAAAGAAGAAGGGACGTTGGTGCTATCTGAGATGAGGATGCCTCTCGAATTTGTATAGATGAGTCCAAAATTATACTAACGAGCCGCGAGTACTTGAGGCTACTGGCGAAAAAAAAAAGTAGCGCCGTATACTCAAATGCCTCGATATAAACTTCATCAAGGATAGGATTGTACTGCAATGAAATTTCTACACCCAAAAGATATTCCCGTCGATCATTTTATAAAGGTAAATGAAATTCAATAAGATAGTTCAAACAAAAATCCGCAATGATGAGATGAACATTCGACTGAGGATAATCACCTCGAACAATGTGAATTCAAACCACAACACCCAAGTCCATATCGTAGAAACACGAGCAGCTCGTCATTTGGGTTTGTTGCCTCCCCCGCGCGATCTCTTATGAGAGTAGCACACCGAGTACACCAATAAACGATAATCCCTGACGTTAGTTGAGATCGTATAACGGATATAATACCACGGAGTTTCGAAACTATGGCGACGATGCATCGTCGTTTACACGCGGGGTTCCCTTCTTTCGTTTGCCTCTCGCTCCTCACCCTAACACGTTTTCCCCGCTCTGCATTAAGCTCGGGATCTCCTCGCCTCGTGGCATTTAAAACGAGATGCTGGCACAAGCCATGAAGCCGAGCGGAGCGTGTTATAGTGCATCATGCGCTAAATACGAGCCCGATGCTTCCCGCTCCGCTGATCTCAGTCGGTTAACCCACCCAAACCCCCCAACCCTCGCTCAATTCCTTTTCCCTCTCGGGGTCGCGCGGCTAAACTACCGCGACACCCTACGAATATTCAATCAGGAGGGTTATACGACGTTAACGTCTAATCCCTGACTGTCTGTATGAGAGGCGCCTGGTATAATAATGCGACTACGGAACACTGTGTGGCGTCATAAATGTGTTGGCGTGCCAGATACACGCGTTATACAGGGCGACACGAATTCGGGATCGTAATATCGGGCAAAATTCAACGAGGTTTAATATGTACGAATGCTTTCGAGACTCCTGTGAACTTGCGCTCGTTGCATGACAATATTATACTATCGCTGATTGTCAGGGCTGATAGGCACATTTACAGCGCTATACCCAAAAAATATCACTATCAAATAACATCTCTATCAGAATTTAAAGATTCCGAACATGCCTATACGGAATCACAAGTCCATATCGCAAAACAAGTATACGATACATTATAGCAGCGTCCAACATCTCTTCCGGAATAAAGCTTTCGCTATAACGTCTCTACCCAATTACAACTCTACCAGGTAATAACTCATCGGCGTGGCTGTTGGTAAGTTACCGGAAAGTTACTCCGTGCCTTATTCAGATAATTTGCCGCTAACTTATCATCAGCCATGCCGGAGAGTCCTCGCATACGGTGGACTTGTAATTGGGTAGAGATTTTGGGCGAAAGGCTCATTTTGGTAGAGTTGTTTTCCGGTAAAGTTGTAATTTACGGTAGGCTTGTTATGAGAGCCTATAATTTCTGACATAGATGTTATTGGGTAGTGAAATTTTTGGCAGAGTCGTAAATGTACCGGCGCTGATACAAACACGAGTATAGGTGAAATCAGTGAGAGAATGCTCGACAGCGCTCGTCAGAGCAGAGAGAGTCGCTGAAAATTTACTGCACAATTCTGTCCCCATGCATAATTCTCGTATAAGATGACATTTACCTGTGCTAATTCAATTTTGTACTCTGCCCTTTTCGGAAAAAGATTCGTGATTAGTGCGAGAAATATAAATGGATCAGAATTTAAAATTCCAAATGTCACGACTAATATAGCAGATCCAGTTCATCTTTTATTAACCGTTATATATGCACGACGCGATGTCAAGCCTCAACAGCGATCAATCTACACGAATTTATGTGAACAAACACGTCTCTTATAAAAAAAAGTTAATAATATTTAAAAAAAAACTTTTTTTTTCGTATCGTCGTGTTTTTTACATTGTTTTTTATTACGTGAATAAATAACTTGTCATGTCGGGTAAGAAAAATGTTGGTATCGTTATTAACGAAGATACGCCGTTATACCCACGGTCCGCAGTCGCTTCAGAAGGAAAAAAAAAAATTAAATTCTTATGACCGCGACGATAATTCCACGTCCAGTCAAAAATTTTACAAATTCAATTATACCACGCTGCATTATCATCGAAGTCAGGGACGTTCTCATTGCTAAAATTTTACGAGCTGGACGAACCTCGACAACTTCATTTCTACGTTGGTTTCGGACTGCGGCAATTTCATATATTTTTATTTCACCTTCGTAATATTTTCGATAGGAATAACATTTTTTTTTTTTGTTCGTTATAATCGAGCCCGAGACCAGCGAGAGCCGAATCCATAGTGCGAGTGAGCAAATACTTCGATTAAAAAAAATCCATATTTCAATATAGCACACACCTGCCCCTGAATACAAAAGCCAATCTCCCTCCTTCATCCTATAGCGATGAACCTTCTAATGCACTGGAAAATTGTCCTCCACCCGCCGTCCCTTAATCGCGGACGTTTTTTTTTTTTCCATGCTCGCTCCCTTTTAACTGTTTAACGTGCTGGATCAGAAAAATGAAGAGGAGTGAAAGGGATGGGGGCTGCATGTACGATGGCCTTAGACACTTTAAATGACAAGCGAGAGAGAGAGCGAGAGTGAGGGAGAGAGAGAGCAGAGTTTCGCACCATTAACCGTTCGCTCGCAACGCCCGACCGCTCTTCTCGTTACCAGACAATTAAATCCTTCGATAAGCCGTCGGAATATCGAGTACCCGACGCTTTTATAGAGAGGCATACCAGAGGGGGTTTTGAGTCCGGGGTTTGAGGTTGCCACTGGACTTTGCATCGAATACCCCCCCGCATGTCTATAACCCTTCCGCCCCGCGCACCGCACCGTCACTCTTTACGCCGTCCTCCGCTATGCCGCACATAGCCATCTCCAGTTTTCCCCACAAACGCTTTTCGCGGCTGACGCCCAAATAAATGGCTCGTTTCTCTGCGAGTGTACCCGCAAAGCGCGGTTGTATACAGCATTTATACGATCGGACGAGCGACGAGGCTATAATTTTTGAATATCGATAGGGATGGACACACCTATCGTTCCGTCTATATATACGGCCAACCGGTGTATCCGCGAATCTCTGCAATTAGTCCAGTCATTGTAGCCAAAAAAGTCAGTTCACAATGCAATCTTCTGCAGAATTGATTTTGCTTTTGGAAAAGATTCAGGGGTGTCCCCTGAGTATAAATTCAAGCTGAGCTTTAGCCGTTATCTTGGAAAACACGTTTTATCAAATATCTCGTGAACCGGTGCATCGTATGACAAAAATAGTTGAGCCCTTTTTTGTATATAATGAAATTCTCAACAACTTTTACTCCGAACTTTTTCCTGCATAGAGCATAGTTTTTGATTTATAGCGCGGCACACTTTTCCAAACATATTAGTTGAACTAAATATATAGTTAACGGTTGATGTATATAACAGTGGTGATGTTTTGTAGCGTTTGCCACACTAGAAATAAAAAACTATGCACTATACAGGAAAAAGTTTCGAATAAAAGTTATAGAGAATTTAATGATCTACAAAAAAGGTCTCTACTGATTTTGTCATACGATGCACGCCTCACACGATATTTGAAAAAACGTGTTTTCCAGGATGACAGCTGAAGCTCGATCCCCCGCGCTCCGCACTCAGGGGACACCCCTGAACTTTATCCGAAAGCAAAATCAATTCTGTAGAAGATCGCAGAACAAATGGCTAGAATGACTGGACTAAATAGCTTCAGCGACTTTCCTAACGAACAATCCCAATGGTCGTCGAGTCGAGATAGACGGAATTTCTCACTCTCATGCGCAATCAGTTGCTACATCGTATCCTGTATTATCACCTACGAAATTCAGTCATTCGATCCTTGAGCTACGTGGCGTGGTGTAGCTACCGAGATACTCGTTATTGCTTAGCAATGATCTATGAAAAAAAAAGAAACTGACCACACCCTTTTTTTACAAATGAATTTTTGATACGCCGGAAAATCCCCATTGTCCTCTACCTTGCGGTTAATATCTCCTCAGCTCTTTCGCTCCATGGGACTTTTCTTGATTTATTGTATTTTATAATGAACGTGGATAATTCTCTCTCTCTCTCTCTCTCTCTCTCTCTTTCTCTCTCTGTCTCGTTTGCAGACACAAAGACCCCATATATGATTCGGTAGATTAGGGAAAATGTTTCGGTGGCGGATTTCGCGCGGCTGCATACCAGCATTTGTGCCAGAGTAGCGAAACTTATATACATATGTAATGTATTCTCGCGTAGAACTATATCGTATGTAAATACGTATTCATGAGAGTCATTAACTGTGGATTTTAGTCGCGCGTACATATATATATATATATATATATATGTATTCCGCTACCGTAACGTTGTAAGGCGGCGGTGCCTTCCGACAACTTGTATACGAGAGTAAAATAGACTTGACGCTCATTCGCTGCAAATCCGCGAGCATTAGTTCCTCGTTTGTAGTGAATAAAGCGATGAGAAGAGACAAGGAAAGAGGGATAGAGAGTGTGAGAGAGATTTCATGTCGCTTCCTCGAGATTGATAAGCTTATTCGAGCACGAAAACGTTGACTTATATGAAGTCGTTGAAGCCCAACAAAAGCAGTCAGGAAAAATATCTCAGAAAAGCACAGATCAATTTGTAGTTTCAAATTTGATGATCCTTCATTATGAGACTTCGTGACAGGATCGTACAAGCGCAATGAGTAATTACCATGCAGAAGCGAATTTTTTTTCCAAAGTTCCGAGAGAGTTTACTTGAACATGACTATACTAGAAAAGTGTCCTCAAGCATCGTATATTTATATATAATTCCGCCCCTGGCGGTGTCGCTTCCGCGTGCAAAAATTGATGGTCCATATTACCGGATATCCAATTCGAATTGTCATTATTCTGTCCATTTTGATTGGGTCAATTAGAGCACGTATAGCCCGAGAGCTGGTACGAAGCTTGAGGGGTTGTCGTATACATACAACCAAAACTCAAATTGAAGAAGTATCATGGCAATCATAATCATTTCTAGATTTGTCTCGAGACGGTATTAAAAATTGTCAATTTTCATTGTCGTAAATTAATAGTCATCATTATTTTACTAAAAAAAAAAGGCATTATTAAGCGTCGCGATTTTTCAAGAATAATTTACGGCTTGAGGTTTCTCTCCGTCATTTAATTCGAGCTATCGAAGCGCACAATTGTGACATCAGAGTACCATACAGATGCTATAATTAGCCAATATAGCGTAGTGGTATAACTTTCTTTCTTCCATCCGATACAGTCTTATCTTCTTGGAAATACTGATAACTCGTGTATCAACGAGAAATTCAAGGATACGAATATAGCAAACAATAGTTCCACATCGAAGTAGTGCGGTACAAGTGGGCCAGGATTAAAGCCTGCTTGGACGATACGAAAATATATCGATGTATCAGTACTGCAAACTTTACGATTAACATGCAAGCTCCGCATGCTAATCTTCAAGCATAGAAGCTCCGTTTGTAACCACATGAACATCTGCACCAAACCCCCCCCCCCCCCATTCCCATTGCTTTGCTGAATAATTTTTTTCGAAAAAATATCGAACGTTTTGTACGCACTGATTTATGACCTAACACTATATAGGGGTACATCGCGATGTACTATAGGTGTAAAGGACAACAGAGCGCACTTTTGCTACATCGTGGCATGGAGACTCTATTTTTCTGGGCGGAGTTTTCTCTCTGCCATCGCAGTTGTTTCTTTTTTTTTTTTCAAGCCTATCCTAGTAGAGCTTTCTCTCGACAGCTCGCACCGGAAATGAGGGTATGTCACGCGACGCGGGCGAAACTTTGGTGCACGCTCTCTGCAAACGCCGCGTGTGAACGGTCACCGTCAACATAATATTACGCCCCGATATATGAATATATACACTGTAACGAGAATCATTAAGACACCATGGAATTATGGATTGTTATCGACTTTATATACCATAAGATCCGCGAATTAGTTTTGTTAATTCTCAGAATATCGAGAAGCTCGGATAACGGGGCACTATTTGACGAAATTATGAACATCCAAACCCAAAAATCCTTCGATCGGGCGTTGGTCCAGGCGTTATTTATATATTTTCAACGTTAAAAGAAGGAACAATGAATAACGACGGACATTTTCGATACGAAAGAACCTTTTTCGAGCAAAGCGAAACGATGCTTGGCATACTTGTAATTAAAAAAAAAAATGATTGATCGTCGTCAATTTGGCAAGCAAAGTTTCACACACACCTTAAACAAATTTAAAAAAAAAAAAAGAAATTTATAAAGTTCGTAAATGTTTGTAAAGTGAAAGAAGATTGGGCTCTTTGGTGTTTATAGCCTTTATAGTGTGTTCAGCGTGTGAAAACAGTTTTACATTATTTTCCGTGAAAAAAAAAAAGTCACTGTCGGATCGTCAGGTATACGAAAAGACAAGGCTAAGGACGAACGAACGAACTAAAATCGGCGAATGCTTTCTACTGCGGGATTGAAACTGTCTCGGTCGCATTGTGGGCGCGAGAGGCAATTTCGTATGTATGTGTGTGTGTATGTGTGCAGTGATTCAGGTATTTTTCACAAACGCAGTTTGCAACGAAGACGGGCGCGATCATGGTCGGGTTTACCCTCTGCTCTCGAACCGGTTGAGGATTCGACGATTTATGTTCCAGTAGTACGAAGAGATTCTCGCGGTTACCGCGCGGACTCCATAGCGGGTTCTCTTTTTCATTTCAACCGGGACGCGAAAGCGAGAGAGAGAGAGAGAGAGAGAGAGAGAGAGAGAGAGAGAGAGAGAGAGAGAGAGAGAGAGAGAGAGAGAGAGAGAGAGAGAGAGAGAAAGAAAGAGAAGAGCAACGAAGAGTACTTGCGGGTTTTAGCGAATGACCAACGCAGTAACAAGAGTATTCGCGCGCAAACTCAAAAGACCGTTTACACCAGGATAAAGTAAAATGTTTTCGCGAATACCGCGCTGCTGCCCCCGTGTGCTTATACAATAAGTAGCGAGGTGTAAACGCGAAAGAAAAAAAAAACGTGTGAGTTGGCGTTGGAACTCACGAAATTTGATGTGTAAACATTTGAGCTCGCGTCAGTTTGGTGTGGGAAAATTGAGGTCGTGCATTGGTTAAGGAGGTACGACTAGTATGAAGAATCCAACTGACGGACTTGAATTTTTTATATTTTTTTGCCGAATACTTTATGCGCCTATTGCCAAAATTTGAGCTATATTAACCGTTTAGTTTATTCGTAATAAAATTGCAAAGTCGAGCAGTTTGAGTTACTAAAGCACGTCGTCTTATGGAGACGGTTAACCGGAAGTGCTGTGATCACGGTTTTGCTGCTCACGTATCCAACTACACCCGTTGAAAAACTGAAACTTGATAGATTAGATATAATAGATATTGTAAAAAATTGAAAAATTACTCTTCACCGTGTAGTTCTGGCACTACATCATAAAAAAGTTTCAATTTCCGGTTGTAAATGTTCAGAACGATCAAATAGCACCCACAGACTTAGCAACGTCGCGAGTAACAGCTGATGGGTTTCGGCGAACATAACCTAGCTTTGTTTTGATATTAGCAACGAAGATAGAGTCATCTTCGTTGGTCACGTATACCAACTTATAGCATCGCCAATGCGACGTTGCCAAGTGTTTACTTCAAATTCCATCATGTTATTTATGGAGTTTTATTATTTATCACGTATCAATTATATGTATAATTATCATTCTACCGATCGTATTAATTCCACTGAGGTAATTCAAGTCTATTTTAATAGGTTTTCGGCTGATTTTAAAAAATGTTTTTTAGTCCGTTTTTGTGGTAGACATGTCATTATTATTATGATGGAGACTACTATCGAGTCGTTGACAATCTAATTTTTCAGTTTTTATTAGTTCATGCGCAATAAATTAATCATTTACCACAAAATTTTTCACATTATAATCGATAATATGAATAATCAACGCAAATAAACATAAATCAGAACAACTGTGGGTAAAATAAATTTAGACTTTTTTTTGACTCCAAAGAACTAGTCGTACCTCCTTAATCTTAGCCCGTACCATCAGCTATCAGCTGTCGAAACACACACATTCACGGGCTCTCACACGGACCACGGTGCGCGCTGTACGCTGCTCACGCCTGCGCGGCGCCGATGTCCTATACATAGAAGTGTTGGTTAGCCCCCACCGTGTGGCGCTCTCACACACACATTCACGCGCTCACATAGACACGGATCTTACGCTGACGGTCGAAGTTTTACATCTGACGCTCGAAGTCCCAGCTAGCCCCTACCGTAGACCGAGCGCTAAGATGTTTACACATCAAAAAAAAAAAAAACATCGAAAAAAAAGGAACGTGGATGGAATGCAAATGAAACAAAAGAAACAAAGTATGTCGCGTTAAATTCCCGGATACGCGTTTCAAGAGCCACAGAGGATGAAACGAGAAAGAGAGCCACATATGCGGGATTCTCGATTTTCGCTTCCGAAATTCCAATCTTAGAGTCCTGTACCCACGCGTATAATGAAGCCCATGACACATCTCAGATCTTCCTGTTTCTCTCGTGCAATATGTTACATACGCAGCCTCGTTGCCACCTGTGTGTTGCTCATCGACGGATAATTATCGAGGTTAGAGAAGCGAAATATATATCCGGAACACGCAGCACACCAACGAACAAATAGTTCTACATTTCTCGTCCTTCACTTCTAAAAGCACTCATTTGTTTTTTTTTTTCTAACTTTTTCTGATAAGCATGTTATGCCTGCAGACGAAGGGAAATGCAAGTTAAAAAAAAAAAGTACTATAGGCGCAGTATCGCTTTAGCCTTATAACAACCGATATGGCCGCGGGCTTACAATGGTTTTCTTTCGCAAACCCTTCGGCTGCATTCATCGAAGTATTCAGCTGATCATACTTTTGTTCCTTTGACAACTCTCAAACGCCACGAGTAAAGTATACAATCGCCATTTTCCGCACTCGTATAAAGTTTCGTTCCGCTTGCCTCTCTACGTGGACCATTCGGTTAGAAGCGGAGTAACAAAAGTTGAGTTTTCTACCGTGCGTATAAAAAGAGAGGCTTCAAAGTTCTTCCGGGCAGAAGAAGGGCATGACCGCGGGAAAGCCAGCCAAAGAATACACCTCTCATGACGATCGTTGAAGTGAGCTCGTAATATCTCGTTGACCGTATATAGAGTGGAAAAAACGGAATATGAAAGATCCCTGCACCCACATTTTTTAATCTGAATACTCGGGCTTGTGTGTAGTCGAAGAAGAGAATATATCATGTGATGGGCCGGAGGAAATGATGAAGAAAAAGAGGAATGCCCGAAAGGAAAGTAGGGATACGAGAGTTTTCCTTGCTCATCGGATGACATATTGGTGATTGGTGTGCGGGGTGCTTGTTCAAACTCGCGGGGGCACGTTAGCGCTTTGATTCTCTTTTGGTTTATACCGACCGAAGAGTTTGTCGCATTTCCCTCGCCTATCTGCGTTCGACTCTCTCTCTCTCTCTCTCTCTCTCTCTCTCTCTCTCTCTCTCTCTCTCTCTCTCGTGTCCGGCAGTAGCAGCATCAACGACCCCAATGCGGAGAGTGGGAGCAAAGGAAGACTGGAACGACATCAACGAGGCAGAAGAGAGCAGCAGCAGCAGCAGCAACAGCAGCGGCAGCAGCACCACGCTGAGCCGAGTGGAAAAGAGTTGGAGGTTGCACCGGCATCTTGTGGAACGTATACGGCCAGAGGGGGGTATAGGGGGGAAGGTAAAAGAGCCAGAAGAGCTTACTTACTCGAGGAACCGGTTCTATATGCTCACCGCAAGGCTCGACGGCTGTTTCGAGACGCTTTCCGTTCTTCTTATTCCTCGTCCTCGTCGTCTCTCCGCATCTTTTGCTCTGCTCCTTCTGGCTCTTTCCTATCCTTGGCAAGAGAGTATGCGGAGACTTGTAGCTCTCTCTGTGCTCTTCCGTGGCTGTATATAAATGCTATGGCGAGCCTCTATTCACGATCTCGCCGCCTCACGAAACGACACTCGCTTCGAAGACATCGCCGAGTGCCCTCGCGCGCGCCAACTCGAGGGTAAAAGATATCTCAGCAACGGTGAGAGCTTCTTCGCCGTAAAATTTTTCCCTTTTCCTCGTCAGATCCATCGCTCTCGGTCTCTCTCTCTCTCTCTCTCTCTCTCTCTCTCTCTCTCTCTCTCTCTCTCTCTCTCTCTCTCTCTCTCTCTCTCTCTCTCTCTCTCTCTCTCTCTCTCTCTCTCTCTCTCTCTCTCTCTCTCTCTCTCTCTCTCTCTCTTTCTCTCGTTCACATTCCGTTATTGTGACGTTTTCGTTCACCTGCATGATGTGTGTATGCGAAAACATGCGAGAACGAACTATCATAACGCACCAGGAAACTAGAGAGTTATACACTGAGAGAATTCTGAATAGTTGTCGCAACTAAAAGACCACAACAACGAAAATATAGTACAGGCACATGTTTATTTAGTAATGCCAATGATTTTATTGTCACCGGAACTATGAAGTAGATTAACTGCACTGCCAGAACCATGAATTCTGATGAATTTAGTTGCGGCAGCGGCCGCTACGTTCCGCATTCGCTCGAGATCGTCCCCGTAAGCGAAGTCCGAGCCTCGGTAGTATACAAGCGAGCGAGCAGACCGTGATTTTCTCACTCCGGATTCGATCGTAAATAACATTTTGACAACTGAGTACTATTGTATTGATACCTCCTGCTCCTCTGCACGAGGCAACTGCTTCTGCTCTGGGTCTCTGGTATTGGAAGCAGAATGCTTTTATGGAGGAAAAATAATAATAACGAAAATTCACTTCGTAAAAAACCAGGCAAACTAGAGATCTCGATTGTCCCTTCAACAATTTTAACCATGCATATAATTATTATTTTGTCGTCATCGCGACATAAAAAGCAACGTTACACATGATGTAATATCGTCAAGTTAACCATAATTGGGTAGTCATTCCGACTGCGGACTCAATTTTGTAGATACAATTCTTCTGAAGATCGACTTGACTCAAAATGTATCGTTACTATGATATGCGAGTTGTTAGAGTTGCCATAACTACAAATTTGTTCGGTTAACTCAAAAAAATGAAGTTAAGGTCTCTTTTAACCATAAATTCATGGTTCCTATTATCATTTTTTTTTCTGACGGTGCTTTGAGAGGATATGGAATATGTGCAGATGGTGGCCAAAGAGCATTCTGCCGAGAATGGAATACCCCGAGATGTTCAATCGCGCGATATTGGAAATATACTTTTGTGTACGATGAAAACGAGTCCGTGCTATAACAGTAGTTGGGGGGGTCAAGTTTTATGGAGTAGCGCGTTCTTCGGTAATGGAAGAATGCCGCAGAAGCTTTCTGTGTGTGCAATTGACAGACGAATATAAGCAGAAGGAGATACGAACGAAGTCGACAACGATCGCACCGATATCATATACAACCCTCTCTGACTCGTTTTATCTCATTTTCGCACTTGTCTCATCAGTATCATATATTTTTCTCGATCGGGCCAGTTACGCATTTGCATTCTCGGACCACCCGAAACCCTACCGAAACCGGCTTAAAGGCCCGAAAGTACGAGAGGTAACCGCGCAGACGCATATGACGAGCCTCGCGGCATAATCGAGAACCGCGCTTGCCCGAGGGCCAGAAGGTTAAATACTCTGCAGTATAGAAAATTGAATGCATGGGCTACGTGTGACACATTACCACTCGTAGATTAAGACATTTTTCCCTTCTTCATTACAGTCATTGATACACATGGCATCCGTCCTTCTATAATGGAATCCGAGGATCTCCTTTGTTGAAGTTATCTTCCAAAACTTTCATGATATTTCCTCTTAGCAGAAGACAAAATTTAACAACCCCTGCGGCAGAGTTTAGAAAACCGGAAATGAGAAAAACAAAAGACATTCTTCTGCAAGTTCGAAACTTTGGATAATTGCTGATGACAATTATAATTACTTCGCATTTTTGAGAATTCAGGTCTACGAAAGGGCATTATGTGTGTTTTTTTTCCATGTCACCCTCTTGCATGATGATCTTGTGCAATTAAGAGACGAATGAAAATATTAAACGACTTCAGGCAAGGTTAAATAAATAGTGAGGCAAATACGAAAAAAGATGTTTCGCGATTGGACGGTTGAACGTTCGAAAAAGAAAAAAAAAAAAAAATCAGGTTACCTTCTGTGTTTGGTGCGACGATGGTGTGTGTTCTCGCGCGTTCCCGACGAAATTGCAGAGAATATACAACCCATGGACGGTATAATTGCAATGCGTGTGCTCGATCCCTCTCGCGCGTTTGCAGCGCCATTCGGGTAACGCCTGAGCTCCAGGGGCAAACATCAGAGAGAGGGCGAGAATGCCCGGTTGTATAAGCGCGGAATCTTGTGTGCCCCCCCCCCCCCCCTCGCCCCTTTGCTCGCACTCTCCACCTGACAATTACCCTAATTTCTTTCTCGCGAAGCCGCGCGTGCACCGGTGCGTGCTCTAGCAAGGTCGTATGCATTTCATGCCTGCGCTCGTATAAACCACGGATACGAAAAAATTTTTAAAATATATATATATCGAATTTTCCGAGAAAATTCATCGCAATTAAACTCTGACATATGCACTTTTATGAACTATACAGCACGTTTTACATTTAATGAAGTAGTTGGAAAGTTGGTTGGGAAAAAAAAAACCACAGATTGGTAAATATGTACCGAGTGATAAAGTATTCTATGTGTGCTTCCTTTGACACGATATACTGCCTGGCACTTTTACGAGCACCGAGATGAGCAGCTATACTCGACCCGATGAGCCCCATCACGCCCCAAGCTACGTTGTATATTGAGATATATTAAAAGTATGAAAGTTCCAAATTGCTCTCTCGTAATTATTCTGCATTACATTATTTTACAAGTTCCGCGGTCTTTTGTCAATTTTTCGTAAAATTTGTCGATTCAATAAATTATTCTTATCGTATATGACCTCGAGCCAATTTGCCTGTATGTAAATACGAACAAAAAGGAATTCTATAACGCGATGAAGAGTCAATGAACAAAAGAGAAACCGACATCTACCATTAACATACATCTACCATTAAAGTGAAAAAAATCACTGACTGACCAATCACAATATAATATTAATTAAACGACCGTAACATCACGATGCATCGTCGTGCGGTCTCAAATTAATTTCAGCAGCTTGAAAACTGAAATCTCGAACGAAAAAGTGGCAAATCGAATTTTAATTTTAAAAAATAAAAATACAATATCGCAAAGTCTCCAAGATTAACGATGCGTCTGATTTTCTTTTTCTCGTGCACATTTCTGCATGAAACATAACGGTTTGAACTTTTATAAAAATTCACGACGATGAAACTACAAGTTTAACGCGAGCAACGGTTTACTGCTCCCTAGTTTATATGGGGAGAGACATGGGTGCTCACGTGTGGCTCGTGACTCGAGAAAAAAAAAAAAAAAACGCCCGAGTCGTATAGTCGCGCGACGGGACAACAGGAAAGTACGTCTCGAATTACGAATGCGAAATCGAGCCGTAAGATAGTCGAGTGTGCAAGGGCACGGAGATAGATAGCACACGAGCTGCTCGCAAGCTGTGGTAAGAGCCCGTGTACCATATAACCGTCCACACACATACACGATTAAACATGGCATTCCACGCCAAAAAGCATCCTCTGATTCTATAATTTCAAATTTTATATCTCGCTTGTACGATTTTCGTATGAATCACAGAGCCACAAAATGAAACCAAAAAGCTGACTGAACTGATCATTTTGAAAAAAATCGTTGTGGCAATTATCAAACGAAAATGTTGGATGTAGTTGATTTTTCTCATAACCTCATTTATCTTCTTTGTCTGAATCTTTGGGGCTCTGACTTGAGACTAACATTGATATATGTAATTTAAACAATTTTTTTGCTCAAAATAAAAAAAAAAAAAGCATGTGCCAGATGAGAAATTAAAAAAGGCCAATGAGGACACAATTGGATAGGAAAAAAATTCAAACTAGTTTTCCAATAAAATTATTACGCTTTATTACTTTGAAGTATATTAATATTCAATTAATTAATTGGCATAATTCAATTTTTTATTGAACAAGGAGTATTCTGTGAACGAATCTCGATACATTATTCTTCATATATAGCGATGATAATATTGTGGATTGTTTCGCTATACAATTTTATCACTATGATGTGTTTTCGACGATATTTTACAAAAAAAAATACGATATCAATTCCAAAAGAATTATGACTCTTTCGGTTTTTTCTCTTTCGATCATTACCACGTTTTGCTAATCCCCGAGCAACAATTAATGCCTCTCGTCGTTATTTAGTAGAGCGCGAGGCTCGTTATTTAGTTTTGCTGGCAAATTCATAAAACGGTACTTTAACCGCGACGATAGAAGGAAAAGTCAACCCAGTTGCGGGGCTCCTAATGTCTCCACGAGAATCCGTTACTGGGCGCTTTGTGACAGGAAAGTTTAGCGCGAGAGTTCCAATGTCTCTACCGGAGTTCGTTATTGACATTTCGTTATGGTCTTAATGTTAATTAAAATTTCACTCCAAGAATCCATTGACGTAAAACAAAAGAAAAAATTTCGAGTTGAAGTAATGACGAATGCCCAAAAGCGTAAATGAAATTCTCAAATCCTCAGTTATTCTAGCCAAAAAAAGTAGGTTCAGAATGCAATCTTCTACGGAATTGAATTTGCTTTTGGAAAAGGTTCAGGGGTGTCCCCTGAGTATAAATAAATTCATGGCGTCGGGACGTGTGAAGGTCGAGCTTCAGCCGCCATCTTGGAAAAAACACGTTTTGTCAAATATTCCGTGAACCGTGCATCGTACGACAAAAATAGTTGAGACCTTTTTTGTAGATGATAAAATTCTCTACAACTTTTATTGAAAACTTTTTCCTGTATAGTGCATCGTTTTTTTTTATTTATAGCGCGGCAAACTTTTCTAAACATGGTTATTGCTAAATATATAGTTGATGTAACAGTGAAAATGATGATGTCTGGAAAATTTTGCCGCGCTATAAATAAAAAATCATGCACCATACAGGAAAATGTTCCGAATAAAAGTTGTAGAGATATTCATTGCCTACAAAAAAATTCTCTGCTATTTTTGTCAAACGATGCACGGTTCACATGAAATTTTATAAAACGTGTTTTCCAAGATGGTGGCTGAGGCTCGACCTCCCCGCGTCCCGCCAACTTGAATTTACCTTGAACTTTTTCCAAAAGCAAAATCAATTCTGTAGAAGATTGCAGAAAAAATGGCTAGGATGACTGGACTTGTGCGAATTAACATGTTTTGTTTTTTTATTACCGCCAAAAGTCAATTTTTGCTCACAATAGAAAAATTTCAAATTGAAAACTTCGAGAGTCAATGGCAGAACCATTTCTCGTGTGGGAAATCCTATATTTGATATAATACGAAAGTATATCATATCGTATCAAGTTGGCCAATATTATGAATCGCGAATTAGTACGGAGCTGAGAAAATTGCGAGAGGCTATATTGGATGTATTGGCCCTCGCAAATGGTCGTAACGTCGGATGCTCCCCATTTGATGCTTTCTCCATATAGCGACGACACACTCATCATTTATACGACCTTTTGTTCTCGCTTTTGTATATATACGTATAATACGTATATGCATTCATGCTAAAACCGATGCGTAACATCGTAACTGTAACTTTGTGCGCGTTAACCAACAACATTGAAACGTATAATCAAATTTACCTCGAGATTGCATGCTCTCAATATAACTCGATCATATTTACCTCTTGCCTTTCCTCGTTCTCAAACGTCATTGTCGCAATATACACAGAATTATTGATCATCGTTACCTCGCGCATATATTCGACGAATTTATAATCTACGACTGAAAAAAATAAAAACCTTATCGGGCAATTAACATTTCAATGAGACCCAACATCTTCACTGTACACTGACCATATTATTCGAAAATTGATGAATGTCGCGAGCCAGCGATCGTACGGCAATCGTTCATGAGCGCGCGTTGATCATTTCCGTTGCTTCTGACACACACTTGTCTTGGTATATGCAAACGAAATATATATCCGTATGGTTGAACGCCCATGTCGCTTTCGTATATAAGATGAGACGACTCAGGATGTTCTTTGTCTCGTAAGTTAATTAAGGCAACAAAGTGTACGGTACGAGAGACGCGATCTGGGCGAGTATACAACACTCAACCGAGTGGAGATGCGAGGGTGAGCTCGCGTGAAACAGAGTTTAAGAGCAAAGAGAAAAATAAAGAAGAAAATGAAAGACTAAGAGAGACACCGAGCGAGAGAGAGAAAGAGAGAGTGAGAGAGAGAGAGAAAGAGACTCGTTGGTGGTGGATAAAAGAGAAAGATAGAAAAAGCACGAGACTGAAAAAAGAAGTACGAAAGAGAAGAGAACGGGGGTGGGAGGGGGGGGGGAGACTAAAGTGCTCAGTACCGGCAAATTCCACTGTGGACTCTGCACATCCGTGACTAGGACCAACAAAGATCAAGTGCTAATCTCTCTCTCTCTCTCTCTCTTTCTCTCTCTCTCTCTCTCTCTCTCTCTCCCTTTTCTCATCCCTTTTCCCCCTCTCCGGGCTGATGGATAAAAATTGTAGGAAGGCATTCGTTAATCGTTCAATTAAGTCGCCTCCTATATGGGAATAATAAAATTATTTGAAAAAACAAAAAACGATATTGGGCTCATTCCACGAATTCTCATCGAACTTTCCAAAATATAATTTTTTTTTCGTCTGTCATTTTCTCGTCTCAATGAATGTTTATTGGACGTGAAACTGTGACGAATTTCAGCGCCTTCAACTGTATTGGTTTTTGAGAAAGAATAATTTTCTTTTAATGAACCGCAGGTCAACTGCTGTTAGTTTCCCTCTGTCAGTAATGAAGACTTATTTTTTTTTTTAAGAAGTAGCTTCATTTTGACTTTCTGCCCCCTTTCTCGTCCCTTATTTGATCGTCCCCACCAATCGCTAGCAGCGCCTTTTAGCTGAACCCCGATTTTTTTCCAGTCCTCCGTCCAGGTGGAAGAAAATCACGATCGCACTTTAGTCCTGACAGAGAAAGTGAGCTCGAGCGCATAACGCGTTCAGAAATATTTATGCATCCTAAGCCAACGGACGCGGGTCCGAAAAAGATTATTAAGCAAAGTGCGTGGGGGTTCAACCCTATACGGTTGAGTGGGCTAAAAGAAGGACAGAGAGAGAGAGAGAGAGAGAGAGAGAGAGAGAGGGTTAGAGGGTGAGGGTGAGCGAGCGATATGGATATGACCGATAAGGGTCTTATGTCTCTCTAGCGCAACCGATAGAATGATGAAAACTGGGTATCATGGGCGTAAAGGGTGCGCATATATATATGCAGATATTATGGTAAAGTTTAGTAGACAGTGTTAGCGGAAACTCTGCGCTTAAATAGAATAAACAAGGATCCTCGATGGGTACCATTTCCATTAACTCGATACATATATATATATCATCTAAATATTTCGCCATTGCTGTTTACATTGAACAGATGCTTAGGTTTGTTCGGGTTGGAGTTGCCACAGGGTTAGTTTAGGTCAGGAAGCAAGGGCGCGCATTTCCCAAGCGCCGTGCAAAATCTCAGTACACACACACACACACACACATATATATATATATATAGATGCGTGTGTGCCTTTATACGAAATTTACATATTCTTGACAGTGATTGTCGTCATCTCTTGCAGACATCAGGGTGAGAATAAGAGAAAACGACTATACATCTATAGTATATGAATTCGTAGACACCACCATACCCTAATCATTTCTGGATTAGCAGAATTCCGCGTCATTGTTCTCGCGTGATACAATGCCATTGCACTCATTGAATTCGATGTATATGCTTCTCCGGGAATCGCAATTGTAATCCTCCCCGACACAATCGTCGAGACGCTATGGCACAGAACATTTATTATAGGTAACAACGAATAAATCGATAATACCATTTTGATATAACGTCCTGATTGTTTTGAAAGATTTTGCGAAAGCTCAGACAGGATCCTTGTCAATTTTCTCGTTAAGGTGGCTCATCAGTGAATTAAAAAACCGGCGATACGAATGAAACTTCGGGAGAGTGTTATCTAAGATGCAATGAACGCTCTCTCAAAATTTCAGGGTATGTTGCCAGGCAAATTATTGCGAACGAGTAATTTAAAATTACTTATTTTAGCATGGGTCTTATGGCAGTTGATTCCATTTTCACCGGAAGTGATATGATATCTTTTGATAAAGACGAGAGTTCCTATTCAAATTTTGAGTATCGAAAGATGAAATCGTGAACTTTCCAATGGTATTTAAAAAATTGTGTCTTGCCAGGGATTTTCCCGAGAAATTTAATCGTGAAAGTCATCGTGTGTGCAAATCTCGGATACAATATATTTCTGTCATTTTGCACGCGAGGAAACATATGAATATCAGATCGTTTTTGACTTGATCGCTCTGACAGCGTTAAATACTTTTGTCAGTTGAGACTTTATTTATAATATTATTTATAATAAATTATGAATAAAATATCACGGGAAACGTCATCGAAATTAATAAATTTTATTTAGACAGAGTATTTAGAAAATATTATGATAGCTTTTATGATTTTTTTTCACGTCACGATTTTTGACTAGTTTTGTCACTGATGGGCCGCCTTAAAATATCAGCGCCACCGCACCTAACATCGCTATATTCTATTGGTTTTTATTTTATTATAATCGTGATTCGCCTTGCATTTTGTGATTGATACTCTCGGAATATTATAATTTTCTCCCATAAACTCGCGCTAGCCTATAATTGTCCAGTTTACGGTACAGTCAGTACGATTGAACGAGGACAAACGTATTTTTTTCTGAACCTCCGTGTTCAGATTGGTACATTGAAAGTGTCGAAAAAATTAAAAATTCAGATCTCTCGTTCCAACGCATAAAGCTCGATGACTTTTACTAAACTGTCGAATCTAATATCCGCTCCGCACACATCAAGGATTCTATCTTTATAGTTATAACGAGTTCGCAGACTTTTATTTTTTGTACGTTGCGTATATTGGCCGAATCTCCTCAATGAACTATTCAGTTAATTAATTCGCAATCCTTTAAACCACCTGAACCCGAATATATAGACATCCATCGCTGCTGGTTTTCCGATTGATGTATATCAACAAATATAAGGATTATAATATTTGGACGACTCAATCGTATACAGGAGCAGAGAGAGCGCAGCTGCGGTGTAATTAAAAATTACTTTTTAATTGCTTGCTAAACTGTCTGTTTTATTATCCCATTTTATTATTCATTACAAAGTAACAATGATAATAATTCATAACTGCGAATTGTCATGAAACAATGTCGATCAGTTTTGAAATTAGAATAGGGCCAATCGCAGCTTTCCATCCATTGCCCAATTCAATGATATATGATATGCTATAGAAATTTCTCAATTCACCTCGGTCAGAGAGCCGCGAAGCGGTTTCGCAAGATAACATCGCGGCAAAACTTCCAATTGATCCTTCAACCCGGGGAAAATTTATCTATAAAAGTCTGGATGACTGGATGATATCGCGGGCAAAAGTGTTGGCGCCAAACCGGGTTTTGGCTCTGAAACGCCTCGTCCCCTCCTTTTTTTTTTACTTAATCACATTTCCGATTTATCGACCATTTAACGTTGAGCCCCGGAGAGCCAGGGACACATCCCCTCCGACTTCTCTCGGCCCCGAACTCCTCCATTATCGAGATTATATTAGACGTTCCGGTGCTCCATAGAGAGCTCACGCGGTGACGAAGTGGATTCGTGAGAATATATGTGTGGAAATCACTTTTGCGACCAGACAGAAAGAGAGAGAGATATCGTCATGTGATAGTAAATGCCCATTTGTATCGATCGATTTGAGAAAAGAAATTTCTCACAGGAAAAAGTATCAGAGTAATAATCGGTCGAAAGAAAAGTGTCCGGATAACAAAGCTGCGTGTAACAATTAATTTGCGATCTCTTTGTCATATCTTTCAAACTAAAATCTTTCACATGCCCAAGAATTTTGTCAGTTATATAATTGAATAAATTAATATTATTTCAAGCTAAAAAAAAATAACAATAAATTGTGCATAATGTTCGTCAACTCTCTCTCTCTCTCTCTCTCTCTCCTTTTTAGACTTAAATTTGGCACTTAATTTCAGAGGCCAAAAAGAGTGGACTTTCACTCAAGAAATATCAAAAATAGCACCATAATGCACTTGGCGTATTCGCTTCTTTTTTTTTTTTTTTTTATAACGCAGATATTTTTCAGCAATCCAATTTTTAAAAAATACACAACAGTCTGTGTGTGTAAATTTATTTTTCTCACGATTTTTAGCTCATTATTGATATAATTTTGGGTTGAATAAGCCAGACATATATTTTCAGTTTTTTTCCCTTCAATTGTCGGTAAAATTGATACGCGCGTATCATTTCTCTTTCGTCGCAGTTATAATTTTTCGGGATAGGGACGTTCCCCGAGGGACAATGAGGCCAAGAGAAAAAAACGGGTTGAGTGGCGAAGAGTTTGGTCGTCTTAATAAGCTGCCATACCTGATAATCTTCATGCACTAATCGTGACCTAAAACATTTAACCAGCGAGCAAGTGAAGTGCGTTCATCAGCCCTCGCTCTTTTGCCACTTGCCCCTGTCGCTTTTGCTACTTGGCCTACCCTCTCCGGTGCTCCTTGGGCTTCATATACGCTCGAGAAAGACTTTACTCCCTTTCTCGCAACCTCTCCCCAATCCCAACCCCAACCGTTCTTGCTTCATCCTCTTCTCTCTCTCTATCTCTCTCTCTCTTTTTTTTTTCTCGGTCTTTCTTTCTCTCTCGTTATGCTGCGAGGGCACAGCGAAATTTTACGTCAGGGAGTAATTTCCCCGTGCGCCAATATTTCACGCGCGTGCTTCGACCAAGATTGGCTCAGGCCCGCTATATACACTCACTCTCGTTTCGCCTCCTCCCCCCACCATTTCTCCATGTTCTTTCCCACTTTTTCGTGCACACTTTTATTTTTCCCATCTCAACTCTTTCCGCCTCATTTTTATCCCCGGCATGGGTACGATCTCATCAGGCTCGGCAATTTTTCATTCCCATCGCGATAAACGCGAAACGTGTACACGCGTTTACCGTTTTTGTGGCCAGAGAGGACACACGTTTTGAGCCAAAAGAAGATTCTCCGAAAGCGAGAGAACTGTTCGAGACAAATTTTTTAATAAACTTCATTTCTAAACTGCGCGTTAATTGGAGGCTTCGATTAATATTCGGAACAAGGTTGAACCGTTTGTTCACGTATGGAAAAAGACTATTTTTTTTTTGCCATCGTAAAACGTATGACAATGAAATACCTCTGTTCAACCATATCCATTACAATTGTGACTATATCATGTGTAAAAAATGCCATGGCCATTGAGTTCTAACGAAAAAATTGTCAATGTACCTTTGCCAATCCAACGTAAATTCTATAATCATCATCTGCAAACCAATCATTATACTCATTTCAATCTCAAAGTAACAGAAAATCACGATCATCATATATTACGATCGAATTATAAAATTTCGCAATTGTCATTGCAGGACAATTGAACAATCGTCATTGCTACATATACAGGGTGTCCAATAGGAATGTGTGAAAACTAATCGAATCTCCCCTCCCTCTCTAACATTGTAAGGAACCCTGCGTTTCAGAAATTTGTACCTGAGACCTGTCAGTTATATTCTAGATGTGGTAGAAAGCGGACAGTCTTCTTAAAAATGAGTGAGCTAACTATCGAAGAAAAAGTTATTCCTTTAAAAAGTACATCCTGTAAAAGTATCCGTATGGGCAGCTGTCTCAATAAAAGGGATCTACCTGCATTTCTTTGAATCTACTGTTACCGGACGGAGCTATAAAGAGATGTTGGAGACACAATACTTTCCCTATGCAAAGAAAAAACATCTCGTTAAGAATTATTACTTTATGCAAGACGGAGCAGCACCTCATCGAACACAAGAAGTTTTCGAAACCATCAATAAAGTTTATGGTGATCGAGTTATCGGCCTTGGATATCCTCGATTTACACGAACAGGGATGGAATGGCCCCCTTATTCACCCGATCTCAATCCTTGTGATTATTTTTTGTGGGGTTATATTAAAGATCACTGTTATGAAAACAACCCAAAAACTGTAGATGATTTGGTCAAAGGAATAAGGAAGACTGTCGATGGCATTTCAAATGAAACTATAGAACACTTTTTTAATAGTTTTAAAAAGCGATTAGAGTACTGTGGTGATTCAAATGGCTCACATTTTGAAAATATTTATCATTGATTTTGACATTTTTTTTAGTATTTGCTTAAATATATAATTTTTTCTATGGAAACATCGTTTTTTTGTAATAAATTGACATAAAATAAAAATGACAACTCTCTTCTATTAAAAAAAAAATTCCACTGATCTGGTTCCTTTATTTATTGCAAAATACCAATTTATTAGTTTTCACACCTTCCTATTGGACACCCTGTATATTGAGGCTTTCGTTGCATATTGCTATTGCGTTCGCGAATGAAAAATATCCTATACCTGCCGAAAAATTTCTGTCAAAGATTCATAAAATTATCATCGCACTTTCAATAAAACCGTCATCATTACCCCTGAAATCCAAATGGATGCGTAATCTCTTGCCATATTGATAACGAAATTTTCCAAGTTCACGAAACGGGGATTGAAACGAAAGAAGACCCGTCGAGGAATAACTCTCGATCGTGATAATAATGAGGATATAAGGATGAGGGCAATAAATGCGGATGATACGGTCGGGAGAAAACGCGTTTGGAGTGTCCCCGCGTGGCTCTTGATCGACGTCGATATGGCGTTAGGGGATGAGCGGAGAAGGTAGCAGGGCATGGGTCTTGGCGTGACATTCAGACAGCTCGGAAACTCTTGCGGCTAACTATGAGAAAGCAGCGGATATAGACCAGGAGTGCGGGTTATTCGGTGGCCGAGCGGTTTCCGAGAGGGCCAGAGTGGCGGATCGTCGGCTTTAAATCCCCCGTTCGCTGAAAACTTTGTTCGAACGCTATATATATATATGCTTCTTCGTGGGAATATCCCGCGGAAACGCCGGATTAATTCACCATCGTTTCGCGAAGAAGTTTTCGACGACCGGTCGCCCCGGGGCCGACACGCGGGAGCAGTGTACTCAAAAGTGCGCGTCTAACGTTTAAAGTATCAAGGCGCCTTATAGCGTGCCCGACGCAGACCAGCGGCAGATTTTCTTTCCGCGGTGTTTCCGCACTGTCGCCGTCGCGCTTCGCTCTCTTCTTTCGTCTTTATGAGCTATATATATGGATATAAGAATTCATCTGTCTCATATAAAATTGAAGAAAGTTAATTTACAAAAGTCGCCCTCTGCTTTTATCTTCTTATCGCGAAATCTCGAAAGGATACCGAGTGAAATACGTAATCGTCATTAGAATACGTTCTATAGTTTAGGTAGACTATAATTCATGGATGAGCTTTACGAGCATCAGCATCTTTTAGCTCCCCTTCTGCCAAATAATCGTACCATGAATTTCGCAAAAGAGGATTAAAAAAAAAAACACCCGAGGTCCTCTTGAGTATAATTTATCGAAAGGACATATTCGTTTTTAAGAAAACAATTTTTCCACATGGGTCGGCTCAACAGAGGAGATTCGGTTCTTTAGAAATGCCAAAAAAATTTCAGAAAGTTTTGTAAGTTGATGAAATTTTTGAAAACTTTTTTCCCCAAAAGGTGTTCAAGGCAGTTTTCCTCATATGAGAAGACAATGCGAAAATTTGACTCTCATGTAAAAATACGTTAATTATTCAGTACAATCAAACTGATCGCTTTTAGAGCTCTGACATAGGAATCATGGGAAAAATCGAAGAGTGTTAAGATTAAAGCAAAATGTCAAATTGTCGCCCAAAATATGTCTCATATAGGGTAGACGTACCAGTTGTGGCCATTGTATCGTTTGTGGCCACTCCACATTTCTCTCGAATTTCTTAAAGTTTCAAGGCTATGTTTAACTCCATCGAGCGTAATATTTCGATATTCAAGATGTTTCCGGACCACTATCGATTGCTTTATTTAGTATATCCACTAATTTATTTCAACGAAATATGACGAAATGTGTCAACGCTGAGCGATTTGTGTAGTTTTCTTGTACGGTTTCTCATACCCAAAGTCATTCCGCCCCATTAAAAATTTATATTTTATCAGTTGAAGCTTATTTTTCGGGTTATAATTACAAAAAAACTAGATGTCTCATCTAAAATTTCTGAAAAATACGTGGTGGCCAAAAGTGGTACATTCAAAATTCGATTGTTCTATTTGTGGCCAGCTTGTGGCCAATCCCAATTCAAAGCTTGGTGGCCACAACTGGTACTTCGGATGGCCAAAAGTAGTACAATTGTGGCCACAAATCGTGAAAATTACAGCTACAAGATAATTTTCTATTTTCCTATTTATCACGATCAGAAAAGGTTTTAAATGGATAACAATTCGATTCTGTGTACCTTTTAGGTTACATCGATCACTTTTTAAATTCTAAATTTGCAATAATGCGAACACTGTTCGTAAATGAATGTTCTTAAGTGTCTTAAGGTCTTAAAGTGGCCACAACTGCGTACGTCTACCCTATTCGTTTATTAGAAAACAATTTTTCCACATGGGCTGCTCAACAGAGGGATTCGGTTCTTTTGAAATGCCAAAAAAAAGTTGATGAAATTTTTGAAAACTTTTTTCCCCAAAAGGTGTTCATGCAGTTTCCTTCATGAGAAGACAATGTGAAAATTTGACTCTCATGGAAAAGTACTCATGCAACGTTAATTATTCATTAAAAATCAAACTGATCGTTTTTAGTGCTCTGACATAAAAGATCATGGAGAAAATCGAAGAGTGCGTTAAGATTCAAGCAAAAGGTCGAATTGTCGCCCAATATTGTCTCATATCTCGGTTCTGTTATCTGAAAATGAACGGAACCAGAGATGATAAGCAATTAAACGTACATCGATGATTCAGGATAAATATAGACAATCGCTACGTTATCCATGCATACAATGAATTATATCTATCTATTATTCGAGATCGTTATATACATAAATGCGGTTCTCGATGAATCCCCGAAGATCTCCCATTTACATTGCACTCGGATATAAGGCGCGATTGTAACCGTTATTATATTCATGAGGAAGCCCGAGCTGCGGTAGCCGAGAGACGCCATATATATTGAGTGTCGCTTCCATGCACGTGTATGTGCAGGAATCTCGAAGAGCCTCTCCTGCGCATTCAGCCGCGGTGAGATTCATGCTTTAATAATTATTATGACGTGCAAGAAGAGTCGAAGGATTCGCATGCAACGGACGTTTGGGGGGGGGGGGGGGAGGGGGTGCACGCCAGATATAGTGCATCGCGAATCACAGACGCGATGAGAGATAACCCTGGCTAATGCGAAGAGGGTTTTCCATCGAGCATAGGACTAGCGCATATATAGCGTTTTGCAAAACGTGCGAGTAGGACGAAGCGAGCGAAGGACTTTGGTTCGCAAGGAGTACACACGCTCTCTTGATGCAGCATGGGGGGGGATATAAGATATAAGGCTCTCTCTTTCTCTCGCAAAGATGGCCACCTCGCATTTCTCGCGTCCCAAGCGCATCGAGCCCCGCTCTCTTCTTCTCGGCCCATCTTCCTCTCGCGTTTTCGCAGTCTTTCCTTTCTTTTTTTTTTTTTTTCTTTTCGTTCCTTCAACGATACGCCGAGTCCGTTGGCGCGCTCATGTGCTCATGAAACGATCCAGGACTCTCGCACGGTCAGGAAGAGAGATGAAGGTGGACGAAGAGAGGAAGAAGGAGGAGGAGGGCAAGGAAAAGAGAGAATAACGTGGAACGATACGGAGAGACCCGGGACTCTCTTTCGCGCGCTGCTAGATCGTTGATCGCCTGCAGGATCGCTTGATCTCTCACGTATCTCGTACTTCGCTTGCCCTCCTCAGCATCGCGCGTTCGCTGGATTCACGAATCGCAAATAAGGATATCGCGATATGTATACCAGGCTATAGATCTGCTGCACAAAGCTACATCACATATGGTAACCGTATATATGTATATTTTAGTTTTGGAATAACGGATAATCGGCGCACACACACACACACACACACACACATAAATGTATATCTATCTGGCTGACGGTCAAGCTCGCGCTTTAGTGCTTCACCGTTCCCATTTGCAATGGTATATATACTGTATTCGCGCTATGCCACAGCACCTTCCACATTTGCATCTGATTCCCATGAACTCTTCGCGAGATTTAAAAACTTCATATCGCTGGCCGCGACACTATAAAAGCCTCTGGTGCACGTTAACTTGCCCGACTGATAACTGTATCTCATTCCACATTCATGGATTGGAATCTCCCGAAAGGTGAAATCTTTTGACCGACGAATATATATATACTCGAGCCAAATAGATATCGCTCTATGAACAACGACAACGTGTGTTCGTGGCCTTTGGCAACAACGCAACTCGGCTAACAACGTTCGGAGATTCATATCAAAGCTTATTTTGAAATTTTTCGATCTCAAGTGTCCTGATATGCGAACCAATCAATTCATATTTCTGTTGCTCAACCTCCATCGACGCATATATAATTGCAAGTGGTTTGATTTTGTTCGTATTCGATAATGGGAAAACCTACGATGAAGCGATTTGGGAATAAGTCATGATCGCGATGAGTGTTCGTCAAAAACAAAGCCCTTCCCCTTCTATAGGGTCATAACGTCCTTTTGGTCATGAATCTCTGAAACTGAGGACCCAGTCATCAGTGAGAAAGAACGATTGCCACGAAAAATAGAGCAGCTCAAGGAAGGTCAGCCTTTTATTTATTTCGACCAGAGATCATTCCTTCAGCTTTATCCATGAACGGTCTTGCAAAAGGACTTACCGAGGTTTTTTTTTTTTTTTTTTTTTTTTTTTTTCCGGCACCGAGCTGGACTACGCTTGGCCTGATAATGAAGATTGATACATACGAATAAGAGTCGGTTTATCCAGCCGTCAGGCACTTGGCAATCTCCACGCCTACGACCAATATACTGGGGTCTGTAGATTGTCAACCGTGTGCGCTAAAAGAACAAAAGTGAGAGACAATGCGAAATGGGGGCAAAATACGTTTTTCTCGTGCATTCTTCTTCTTCTTCTTCTTCTTCGTTTTTTTTTGTTCTTTTCCCTCGCGCCCGCCGCAGGCAGAATGTAACAGGCACACTACGACCAACCGGATATAGTTATCTCGTGGAAAAGCTGCTTGCGCGCGCGGGACAACGGCAGAATGTCCGGTGTGTGTGTGTGTGTGTGTGTGTGTGTGTGTACTGGAGCGTGGAAAAGCCCGACATGGCTAGAAGAGAAATTCCTTCGTTTACGAATCCACCGTGTCGGCTTGATTGGTTCTCGTCCTTGTGCTGTCTCGGGGCGCTCTTTCTCTCCCGTGCAGCCTTTTCCCACTGACGTAGTATCTCTCATGGGCTACTCTCGACTTTTGTCGCCTCGTTTTCCAACCGTCCCTCCTGCCCCCCCCCCCCCCCCCCCCCCCGGGGCACCTCTTCGATGATATCCGCCAAAAACATCAGAACAAACCCTTTTCACGTTTGAACCAAAAGATACCGAAGAGGGAAACTTTCTTTTTGTCACACTTGCCTGGCCTGTCGGCAACCATAAAGCTGCCAGTACACCTAATTTAATCATGATAACTGAAAAAATAAATCGACATCGTCGGAGAGTCAACTATAAGCGTATTATATGTCATTGTATGAAACGCGTTGATAATTACGAATCAACGAAAATTCATTTGGTACCATCAAATTATGCCTACAGGACAATTAATGGCTTTTGTTTCCACGATGTACCGCGTATATTAACGTTCTAATAATATAGTGGCTTGATGTACCTGATATTGCGATTGCGGAACATGATAAAAGATATGTAGCGGTTGTTAATTATTACGCGACTAGCAGAGGTCACCTGTGGCTCGAGCGCTTCAAGCCCTCGCGAGGTAGCTTGTTGTACATTGGGACCTCGATTTAGGGAAGATTGAGGCAACAGTCCCCCCAATCCGAGATCGTTGTATAGCTGTTTTACGAGTGTCCATGCATGAGAATCCGTGATTTTATACTTTTTCAAAGATTTTATAACTTTTCTGAGCGTGCCCAGTCAATCAAACATGGATAATTCCGCGCTTGTAATGTTGGTATCCTATGAAAAGCGATATATAAACAGGTTAATTAAATAGCAACGATTCCTTGTTTTTTTTTTTTTTGCATATAAATATCCAGTAATATTGTATCTTAAAATGTGAGGCCTAGGCTATGGCTATATAACAGTCAGATCATCGATATCCATGCCGGAGAAAGGTGCCGCCGGCTGATGCCGAGCCTGCTGACATTTTCCCTCGACCTCTCCCGTGCGCGAGCCACGACCTCTCTCTCTCTCTCTCTCTTTCTCTCTCTCTCTAGCTTTCTCCATCTTTTTTTATTCGCTTGATTCAAATGATGTTCGACCGCGTGTCTTCGCCTGCGTTTGCGATTTCTACACTTCTAACCTACAGCGCGCGCGCGCTATCACCATACACTAGACCGTAACTACGGTAGGCAAGGCTACTATCGATGTGTAGAAGAGGATCAACGTATTTAGAGTCGAAACTTTAGAGGCATATCCGTTGACAAATTCCTCGGGGCTACTATATATTTCAAGCGGAGGGGCGGTTTGTTTCAAATTCCTCGTTAGGATCAGACAACAGGCCTTTTTGATTCCAAGGATTGTAAACTCCAATCCTTATATGCGCCGTCAGTCATTCTTAATTGGGAAATCTTACGATCATCTTCACTCCAATTTTCCCGAAAATTCACGCGTAATTCAAGTTCAATACTGCAGTGATTGATCAGCTTTATATAGAGCTCACAGTTTACGTGAAACCAACGAAATAATTGAGCTTGTGGAATATTTTTCACATGCAAGCGCATCGGTACTGATTTTTTTTTTTTCACGATTTACGAAAAATGCTCTGACAGTTATTGTGACCTATTCAAATGAGTGCGGGGGGACTTTCTGGTGCCAGAAAAATCATGTTTGGGAGAGTCTTGCAGTTCGGTATTCTCCAGCATCTAACAGAACCGGAGTATTGCAATGCGATCGAATGAACTGTGTGCGGAGCGATGTGAGTTGTCCGTGTGATCATGCCAGAGAGGCCAACCTCTTTCTTACTCTCTCTCTCTCTCTCACCTTCCATTCGTTTTGCCCGTTTTTCTTGTCTTCTTCTGCCCTCCCTATCTTCTTCTTCTTCTTCTTCTTCTTCTTCTTCTTCTTCTACTTCTTCTTCTTCGTCCTTCCTCGTCTGGCTCATTGCTCCTTTTAGCTTGCACGCTCGTTCACCGCAAGAAGAAACATTTCTTCACTTTCGACCGGTCCCGGCGCGCGCGGCTGTCAGTAAACACAAGGCACTCGCTCGTGGATCATGGTTATGCGTAGATCACGATGTGCTCTCACGCGCGCGATACACACATACACACACACACAACACACACACACACACTGCCCGCGTATGTGTTTCTCCGCGTGTTCGTGTGTGTACAGCACACGCGTGCACACAAGCAGATATAGAGACTCGAAGAATCGGTAGGTAGATCTACCGGTTTGATTAACTGCGGGACCGGTGATAGCAGGAACGGTGAAGAGGGCAGAAAGTGAGAGAGATAGAGAGAGAGAGAGAGAGAGAGAGAGAAAGAGAGGGTGCGACATAGAAGCGTAAACGAAGATTATAAAGAGAAGGACAAGAAGAAGAAGAAGAAGAAGATGAAAGATGATAATAAAAAAATTGAAAAAAAAAACGCAGAAAAAATAGAGGTGGATAAGAGGGCGTGACACGAACGTGAGCGCGCACGAGAAGGCCAGAACCGACAGATATATAGTATGGTTATACATCTATACGGCCCTATGAATGTAATATAGTATATCCGGAGAATATCTAAAGACTGTTACAGCCAAACGGAGAAGACGCAGAAAAAAAGGAATAAGAGAAAGAGCGAGAGTCAATGGGGGGGGGGGGGGGGGGGGGAAAGAGTTGCAGGGCGAACTTGCACACACACACACACGTTGTCCCCGTTCTAGCGCTAAAGCGGGGAAAGGGAGATTTATGAAGACAAAAGTGGCATCTTTCAAAAAAAGATTTAGATAGAAACGCGAATTAGGAAGGTCTTTCGTCGAGAGTACGCTCGATAAGCGAAGTGCCAAAAAAAAAAAAAAAAACGAAAAAAACCGGAGAAGCTATAAAGAGCAAGAAAAGAGAAAGGCACTATATGGAGAGATGCGAAATTTTTATTGCCTATATTTCACCGTCAATAATGACATGGCAGCGCCACCTAGCGAGTAAAAGGTGAATCGAAAAAATTATTCTTTCGAATCGTGAGAGTCATCAGTGGTAGAGATCATTCGTAGAACTTTCATGACTCAGATAAAAACGTTGAGATGATGTAAAAGGCGATGAGGAACTTCGGATGTGTATCGAGTACCGTTGAACATTCGGTGCAAGTGCATCAAACTACCGAATTAATTCGATAGGGATCTGGAGTATTTTTTGATAATGTCTTTTCAATTCTACACTTGTGGTACCTCGAAGACTCATTGAAATCGTCTGCAAACTGTAAAGTGGCCGAGAAAAGTTACGCTCATACTCTGGCCTGGAAAGTGGCGTCAAGTGGAATATTCGCGAATATCATCATCTGCGCAGCAAATTATCCACGATAGCGTGTAAATCTTTCAACGAATGCCATATTTCCACGCACCAGGAACGAGAAAACACTCCATTGAGTAGGATTTTTATCCACCCAGAGAGCCTAATGCGTCCGATTTTTCGGAACTAAGCTGGTACAATAATCATTTTCGTATCGGACTTCTTTGGTTTTAGCGAAAAATGTACACTTCCGCATTGAATTTTTACATTTTCTGGCCATCTGGCTCTGGATATAAAGGTATCAAGAGTTACCTGCTGAAATTTCAAATCATACGGTTTCACAGTCGAGATGTGCCATTTGTTAAAAAATTAACGCGCCCTCAGTTTTATGGTCAGTCGTTAAAACACGACGTGACGTTCCAATACACACTGCGCCAATACGCTCAACGATTCGCGTCGAGCTTATTGCTAGCGATGTGGAATGCCTCGGCCAGGGTGGACGCGGCGAGGATGCCAGATGCTCGATTGCAGCTCTCGCTCCGTGTACCGATCGCCGCAAGGTACACGCTCTCCGACGAAGATGACGATGACGACGACGACGAGTGTCCCCCATTACTGTACGGTATAATGGCCGAGTCCCGCTCTCCCCTCGCGCCATGTTGTTGCTACACGAGAAACTTGAGCATGAATAGCTGCCTCGTACCGCACAGGCTCGTTTATAGGGACCTACCTCGCTGAGGACGTTACGGTAACGTCTAGAGAGAGAGAGAGAGAGAGAGAAAGAGAGAGAGAGAGTGAAAGAGAGAGAAAGAGAGAGAGAGAGAGAGAGAGAGAGAGAGTCGAAAAAAAGTCGGAGTAAAGGTAATATATGCATGCGACAACGACAACTAGTCCAATCATTCTAGCCAAAAAAGTAGGTTCATAATGCAATCTTCTACAGAATTGATTTTACTTTCGGAAAAGATTCAGGTGTGTCCCCTGAGTGTAAATTCAAGTTAGCGGAACGCGGGGGGGACGGGCTTTAGCTACCGTCCGGGAAAACACGTTTTATCAAAGATCTCGTGAACCATATGCATTGCACGACAAAAATAGCGGACAAAAATAACCGGTAGAATGTATTTACAGAATATTTTCGTTTTCTTAAGGGGGGGGGGGGGGGGGTAGGGTTTTGAAGGCAGAAAAAAACAGGTTTTTACAGATTTTTTTTTTGGGCGTACGGTGAAAGTAAATTTATTTCTGATTATTGTACATTAAAGAGTAGTAATTGAACTATATTCTGTGAAATATTGGTTGAAAAATATTGAAAATTGACCGAATGGCAGCAATTCTTCGCAGGCGCCTCAGAAAAAATACATTTTGCGGTGCACGTCATACCTCAGCACTGGATCATTTGAAATGAAATAACCAAAGTTTTTCCTTTAATTTTTATGTCCCTCTAGGTATCTCTGTCGAGTTTTTCCATTTTTTTTTTTAATTTTTGAACTTTTTACAAGACTTGAAAGTGAAAATACCGATTTTTGGCCTAAATTCATGACTATTGTTGTTAATAATAAAAAAAATAAAATCAAAAACGAAAAAATCTCAACAGGGTTACCTCATAAATTATGTAAGGAAATACTGTAAAAAATTTGAGAACGATCGGTTGAATAGATTTTGAGATACAGAGTGCACCGACTCAAAAAACATCGATTTGAGAAAAACGCGTTTAAAGTTTTTCGTAGCGAAAAGACCCTGATAAAACTTAGTAAGCTATTTATTTTTTATTTTACTCACATAGAATCATTGACTTCCTATTAACAGACAACATTCTTGAGTTACTATACTTTCATAATATGCAATAAAAAAAATCACTTTTTTTGAACCCTCAAAACCCTACCCCCCCCCCCCCCCCCCTTAAGATGATGCGAAAGAAGCGCTTCGCCGCAAGGCCGATGGCGCTACCTCTCGCACGTACTCTTGCCGCCTTTCTGCCACTTTCACATCGTCTTACGAAACCTGCTCAAGAAGCAATTTTTTTTTTTTTCAATTTTCAAATCAACTTTACTTCGGTTACAATTTTCATACAACGATAAAAAAGCGTGTTCGTAAAGAAATCGTTTTTTTCGGGTCTGAAGCGCTAATTTTTCAAATAATGCACGACCTCGCATGATTTCAATAACACCAGGGAGTTAAATTGGATATTATCGATTGAATCGTTCAGAGTAGCATTCTGGCTCTCGAGGTACGCGTATGGTATCGTTGCTTGATTGAACCAATCCCCCCCATCAATCCCACGTAAGTCTCGTAAACCCCGTGAAAGCTCAATCTTAATCCTATACAGATCTCGAATGACCCGAAATTATGCTACGCAATCCTGAACAAAACCAAACTAATCCCGTTGGTTCAAAGTCAAATCAAGCCAGCTCTATAACAGAGTCGATATCAAGCTCAAAGACTCTGAACTGCAGACTGATCCTGAGGACTGCTAAAACTGCATTAATACATGAGTCACTATAGGCAGAGTGTTTCTTTGATTGAGGGTGTCCTTATTTACTCTCTATGTCTTCTCTATGTCAAGCATCATTTCAACTGCAAATGACAATGAGTCAATGTCTTCTCAGTTAGTATGAAGTCACAGACGATAGGTCGATTAATCCATTTTTTTGCAGTACACATCATTCATTCGTTTTACGACCTTTATCAATTCTACAGAATTGATATAATGCCACAGAATTCACAACAATGAAGTCAATCCTTCGTTATAGCATATATAGGGTAGACGCACCAGTTGTGGACACTCCATATTTTCCTCGAATTTTTCAAAGTTTCAAGACTCTGTTCGCTTCATCGAGCGTAATATTTTAATATTCGAGATTGCTTTAATCAATATCTGCTAATTTATCTCAACGAAATATGACGAAATGTGTCAACGCTGAGCGGTTATTGTAGTTTTCTGTGCATTCCGCCCCATTAAATATTTATATTTCATCAGTTAAAGTTTATTTTTCGGGTTAGAATCCCATTAAAAAAACTGACATATCAGCTAAAATACCTGAAAAATACGCGGTGGCCGATTCATTCAAAATGCGACTGTTTTATTTGTGGCAAGCTCATGGGTGGCCATGAGCTTGCCACAAATAAAACAGTTATACCACTTCAGTCGACTTCAGTAATATATTTATGACGCAAATAAATAACTATTTTTAACTTGAATCTCCCGTCAATGATTGTCTAATACTCAACCGTTCATTTGTAGCGCATTCATATCCCAATTCAAAGCTTTTGGTGGCCACAACTGGTACTTCGGGTGACCAAAAGTAATACCAATTGTTGCCACAAATGGTGAAAATGACAGCTACAAGATAATTTCATAGTTTCTTATTTATCATAATCAGAAAAAGGTTTTAAATGATAACAATTCGATTCTGTGTACCTTTTAGGTTATATCGATAAATTTTTCAGTCCTTAATTTGCAATTATGTGAACACTGTTCGTAATTGAATGTTCGAAAATGCTTAAAGTGGCCCGAACTGGTATGTCTACCCTATGCTCATTGTCATCAAGTGCGAGACGTGAAAGACCATATAATCGTTGAGAACGATTTTTGGCATTGGTTTGCTTTTACTCGGGGGATTTTAGGGTCGGTGTTTGGATTACGGGGGATTCGTTCGGGTTCACTAAGGATTGGTCATTTATATAGATATATATATCTACAGCGAATCTTATCATAGTTGCTCAACATACTCGTATATTTGCCGCAACGTCAAGCATAAAGTGTATAGAAAATTTTTCGAGATAAATGGTTCGAGCATCAATCGTAAGTCAGAATGTGAGTTTTCACGCAAACACCCTATACAATATGCTATACGCGGCCATTTGGCTCTCCGTAATCAGACGGCTATTCACTCCAGCTAGACGAAAAGCGCGACGGCACCAGGGATTGATGAACAAACGCTTTCCATTGACCCGCTACCTTTCATATAGATAGCTCTAGCGAGCGCTGATGTAGCGCTATGCAAAGTATACTTTAAGGTTCAACGTTTGCTCGCGCACACACACACACGCGCGCGCACGCGTGACGTTCGAGACGCGAGTGAAGATAGCGCAGCCGTGCCCTTAGCGCGCGACTCGGTAATATTTCCGATTGAAATATCCCGCGAGGGGAAAATAATTTATTCAAATTTTCGAACCTGCCCGCGCGCAGCTCCGAAGTCTCGGAGAGAGGAGAAAACTGAAAAATACTAATTTCCTTGCAGTTCGGTGAATCAATTAGTTAAGCCCAGAGGTAGTTGAGTTTGAAAAAAAAAAAAAAAGAATTATTAGCAGCGAAGCTTGATTCAGCGGAAATACGCGATACCTGGTGCTCTGACAGAGGTACTACAAGATATGGACAATATAGCAGTGCATATGACTTACCAATACGATATACCGGATGCCTGGACAAATTGCTCCAATTAATTCGCTACCCCGGACAATATGAATCGTTAGAGGGTTCATTAATCTCGAATTCCTTTTAATTAAGCCGGGCTGACCTTTGTTGGGCTCACCGACCCAACACAAGCGAAAGGCTCTCTGCCCCCTCGCCGGGATATGGAGCCGAGACTTACGAATCATAAGAGAGCCAGATCTACTCGCCACTCTGAAGACACACACACACACACGTGTCTCTCATACATCCTGTATACCACCTACACATGTTCGCCAACGATACATTAATGCTCAATAATAGTAGACCTCGCGAAAGCTCGTTAAAAGTTCGATATCCTGAAATCAATATGAACAAATAGTCATTAGGTTCGATGTACTAGCAAAATTAAAAAGAAAAGAAGAAAAAAAAATGTGCATTGAGTACCCGATTTTACAAAAAAGTTTCATAGATTTTAAAAATGTCCATATCTTCATGTCAAGGATATTTTCGGTCGCCACACCCTTAAAAAAATGGCGGAAGAATTTCGAAAAATTAGGGGTATCATTTTTTACCGGTACAAACCAAAAAATCCATTGGTCATCAGAATCCCAGGGGGTCAGGCCGATGACCCTGTGGCTCTACGTGGAATGTCCCATATATATATATATATATATATATATATATATATATATATATATTTCTAGACGTTACACTTGGCGGGATTTGGTATGGATATGGGACTTAAGTATGCCCGACATGTTCTATGGTGCTTGGATCGTCACCCAAGGATATGCGGGCATATTGTCTCTCGAGAGGATCACTGATAATGTAGAGTGCAAGGGATCGAGGGTCTCTCGATCGTAGAGAGTCGAGGAGTGGGCAACACTGCGCGGATGCCTTGTATGTGTGTGTATGTGTGTGTGTGTGTGTGTGTCATAGATAACGTGGAATCGTGAGAACAGCAGAGCTCAAGGAGTCATCGAGAAATATGATCTTGGTGAAAGAGGAATGTGGACATAAGTAAGGGCAAAGTGCATGAAAATTTTCGATGGGAGAACTTGAAAAATGTGTGTGATAAAGGGCGATGAGAAAGAGGTTTGATATAGAAGGAAGGGATAGTTCTTGAGTATAGACACTGTAAAGATATTCTCGTTTTCGTTCGGGCTTTTTGTTCTCTCGTTGGATGAATCCCTACCATAGTGCCACTGCCAACGCACAGTCGCAATTTTTCTTTTGTTCATCGTCGATCCGTGTAACCTTTGCATCCCTTTTCGCCCTCTTCGCTTTATTATCATAGCCCTCCTTTGGCTCGACAAAGAGAGTCTCCTCTCACCATGGAATAATGTCATATCGAGCATCATCATCGTGTGTACAAGAGCTATCAATGCCACGGGCTGCCTTCCTTTTTTTTGCTATACACGATCCATAAGTGTTGTTTGAAAAGATCGAAGCGTTTTTCATGTAGCTATGAAGCTTTGAACGTTCGGGAACTCGTCAAAATGTCACCATTGGTTTTCCAATTTATAGTTGCTCATTTTTCATTCTATTCCTTCTGTACGATCGATTGTTGGGGATTTTTTTTTTTTTTCAAATTTATACCATAAAGATGTTTTAAAAATCAATGAAATTCCGAGATTTGGAAATCTTCATATCCATTGTGGAATTAATTTAAAAAAATAGAGATCTCACGCCGTATAATGATCGACGAATTGAATATTCGCCCAAAATCCCAAATAACGAGTGAGCTTTTCATTGAAAGCGAGACAATTATAATCCAATGTTATTCAAAAATATTTCGAAATTCGTTCAGTTTGGTAGAAATTTCATTTGAATCTTGACGAAGAAATGTGGAAAGAATATATCGCAACACGTTGTAGATGTGAATGTCTATCTAACCAGATGAAAGAATACGAAGACGCTTATAGGGATGAAAAAGTAAATCCACGGAAAGTCGAGCAGGGAAGATGCTCGTTTGTGTGTGCGCGTGTGTGGGGGAACAGTTCGGTGAGAGAGAGAATGATAAGCGAGGCAGACGATGAGAAAAAGAGAAGAGGGAATCGAATTGGCAAACCGATATCGGCGCTTGAAATTATTCATGCGGTATAGGCACACACACGCTGTGCGAACGGACCTTCGTCATTCACCTTTCCTTTTGAGCTCATCCAACACACAGCATCCATGTGCGATAGTAGCACGCGGTGGGCTCTCTCTCTCTCTCTCTCTCTCTCTCTCTCTCTCTCTCTCTCTCTCTCTCTCTCTCTCTCTCTCACCCACCCTCTATCTCTGTCTTTCATCTTTTTCCTCGCTCTATCTCTGTCTATCCGAGAGGGAATCCGATTAACCTATTTCGCGAATGATTCGGTGGCTCGATGGATCCTGTGATCTTATTCTATCGATTCCTTCAAACACGATTCCCCTCCCCGGATGGTCCTTTTCAAAACTCCGAAAATTCTCTCACCGTATATCGCATGTCTGCCAAATTTTTCATGTGCATTTATGCATCAGCACAACTATATGCGCGTATGCATCTCCTATAGCGCAATACTATCTATGGCTTAGAATTTGAGAATGTATCCTACTGAATTGCCTCTTTGCTATTCGTTTGGATCAAAGAACCCATTCCTATACACGCGTCCACACGTACCGGGCAAGTAAAGACGAGGCAATAAAATTCTGTCACTCGCGTTTATAGCCGTGAAATACGAAAATTTTGTGCTTATGATGCAAAATCAATCGTGACCTCGGATTCGATGTTTATAAGTATATAATTGCAAAGTACGATCCTTGACCGCTACATATTATTTTCAACAGGAAGAAAGATCGTCATTTGCTTCGTAAGCATAACTTGCCCGCGTTTCTCGCTTGCTCTGACTGAATTGCCTGTGAAAATACTACACCATAATCCATAAAACTCCACGGGCAATATAAATAACCGTTTAACTGATATAAATACAATCAACCTAGTCCTCTGACGAAGTGATTTATCATTCGAGTCGAAACGCGTCCATCATTAATAATGGAAGACCCACCAGCTTCCCTCGATTCCTTGCTGAGATTTCCTCGACCCCGAGACTCTTGTACTTGCCTGCTCAGTTCGACCAATGTCGGTTCTCTCCGGCCAGGTCCTTTGCAGAAGAAAAAAAAAAACGTAATGTCATTACATTATGTTTACTTTACAAGGTGCTCACGCAGATCCAACGTCAGGATAATGTTACAACTTGTATTTTTTTTTTTTCCATAACACTTGGATTATCCTTTGAGAAGTTCAATCACGATTCCTGTAAAGTTCTTTCATTTTTCCTACATAGAGATTCCGTTGAATTTTTTTTTATCAAGAAGCCCCCAAATCAATTAGATCGACGGACTGAACTTTCGTTACTGACAGAAATGGAAATTTTGTCCTCTATATATGGTTACCGAATAGCTATGGAGTAAGCGGTATATACAGTGATCGGTGTGTATGTAAACATGGCAAGACATAACTCTCGCGGCTGTGATAGGACGAACGATGTGTGTCCCCAAATCGGTCTCCAGTTAGCAGATAAAAAAAACCCGGGTCGACATGACATCTGGACGGATATTTAGGTGATCCCGTTTGTATATGATGCGTGCGGGAAAGACGCTCTCTTTGTTTATGCGAGGAACATGTGCAACTCACGATGTGTAATATACGTATATATATATATATATATATATACATGAACAGATATCCATTATGACATAATACTTTCATGCAGAGAACCATTATAAAAAATAATAAGTATGATGTATAATAGAGATATGAATGCATCAGAGCTGGGCAGTACTTCAAATACCCGGTACTTTCGATGTACTGGGAGTACAGTACTTGAAGTACAAAGTACTTTAAAAGTATTTCAAATATTTTACTTAAATTTCCAAGTACTCGAACTGTACTATGAGTACTTGTACTTAAATTTTCAAGTACTTTCCTGTACTTATAGTACTTCTCAAGTACCAAGTACGAAGTACTTTTGAATATATCTTGCTGATGGTTGCACGTATAACGCCTTTGAATATACAATTGAGGAACGTTCTGCGCCATCTTTGGTTAAGATTGCAAGGAACGACCGTTCAAAGGCTCGAGCTACGGTAGTTACGGTGTCATTGTCAATGCCGTTTTTAAAAATCCGTGTTTTATATTCTTTATTTTTTCTTTTTCAAACCTGAAGCTAAATAAATCTTGATTACAATCATCGATGCTATTTTTAAAAATTATTTATAATTCTTCGTTTAAATATTTCTTTTCAATTCTGCCTATCCCGCGTGAATTGCACAATGTGAAAATATATATTGATACAAAAAATACTCGAATCAAAATCAAATGAGCTTAAAGAGTACGTAAGAAATCAAATATAAGTACTGGTACTTACGAGATGTAGACCCGAAAACTCGAAGAGTATTTGGTACTTGATACTTGGCATATATCAAGTACTTGATACCTCAAGTACTTCAAATATTTAGTACTTCAAGTACCTGGTACCTCAAGCACTTCAAATACCGAGTACTTGAAGTACTTGGTACTTCAATTAATTACGGTACTTGATACTTGAAATTCACGAGTACTTCAAGTACTTACAGTACTTTGTACTTTGAACTTGAAGCACTTTCTGATACTTTGCCCAGCTCTGGTATGCATACGTAACATGTAATCCCTATTTATATAGGACCAATTGTCGAAGTGAATATATGCACTAACATTTGATTTATCTGTTTATTTTTTTTAGGTAAGTACAACCAGCTCAAGCGGTGCATGAACGAAAGGTAGAGAAGCTTAAGGGTCTCAATAACGGTAACTAAACATCACAACGTAATCACACAAAATTACTTTTATTGAAACTTTTCGTGAACGATATATCGAATACGACAATATATTTTAAAAAAATTTGTTTCGAAATCCTTAGAAATTCCAATCAATCGGTTTTAATTACAATTTATTCCGCAAATATGAATTATGTACGGAGTGAAGGCTTTTTTCAATTGCCGAAGACTACTCGAGCTCTATATAAGGCTTCACTCTGCGCTCTAACGAAGGAGCGAAATTACACTCCACTTGAGCGTAAACGTAACGATCAAATTTAATCAAGCGATGCACCCTCATGTAGCACCAAATCTACGAAAAACTTTCACATATTTGTCCTCCTATATTCTCGATTTCAAATCCCACAGGATTCTTCGAGTGTATTCTTGACTCGCTCGAATCGAGCAAAAACTTACACTTTTGGTGATTCGATATACGGATAATGAAGAACTTCCTTGAATATAATTGCTACGGACTTTGCTTCGATGTTTATAACGAAAAATCCTATTTCACGACTTGCTGCGCGTTTACTTCAAACTTTCCGCACATTCTGAACTCCAACTTTAACGAAATTGGGTTCACGAACGTTTTTTTTTTATTCCACTAATCGATTCTGTGTATGTAATTGTAATTGTAATTTTTTTTTTTATTCTAAAATTTTAAATATTGACAAAGTTATAGTCTTTTGAAAATTTGCTTTTTTAAACAAAACCGACCACGCGGCGGAATCAGCCGAAATTACCCGAAGCATCAGTGACGTCACGATGTTACAAACAACATGATTGTATGGTAGAATTAGGATAGCCGTGCTCGTTTAAAGTAATATTTTGTCGCAATGAATACTGAAAAAAGTATAAAAACGTACAGAACTTGTTTCGTACCGTTGTTCAAAAATATCACAATAAGTACTCCCGAAAAAGTGTTCGCTACAGTGCCACAAAATGTGAAACGTCGCTCACAGTGCTTCCAGTCAGCTCGACGTGATTATTCTAATTCACGTTCGAATTATTTTTGCTGTGAAGATCATTTTGATGTAAATATTCGTTTATACAGATTAAATACATAATACATATAAACATATGTATCATTTATTTAATAACTAACCTTACAAAAAACTGACCAAAAGGCAGACAGGAAAAATGCAATAACGTTCTGACAGATAACCTAACCTCACTTTATCTCATGAATGAGAGTATGAAATTCGACGTGTCTAAAAGTTGCGCTGTCAACTAATATTATTTTCAGTTTGTTGGAAGTTTTCCTATTTGTTTTTTTCAGTTTGTTAGAAGTTTTCCTATTTTTTTTTTTTTTTCTTTTCTCAACCACCGGACGCATCGACGAAACGTGACATAGGTTTCTATCCTGCTAATACGTAACAGCTGTCAAATCTGGCGCGCTAGAGTATAACATCGTGACGTCACGGTTAGCCGGCCAATACAGTGCGTTTAGCGATCACGTGATAACATTCAAAATTTTGCGATAATAAAACTATTATTACAAACTCACGGTGACATTAAACTTAGCAATTTTTGCTTGTTTCATGCTTATTTAGCTCGACTGCTGCTATTTAGCACGAAAAACTTGAAAAAAAAAAAATTTTCAGCTTCCCAATTCGAATCCAATGGTGGGAGGGGATTTTGACTCGTGTAGTTTATATTATAGATGGTAGACACAGTGCATCAAGTCGGAGCAGACTCGTGTGTATCAATAAAACATTGTTTTCTCGTACCGAGCTATCGAAAGAAGTCTCCTCCACCCAAATCGATTATTCCCTCGAGGCGCGAGCGTGCTGTATCAAACGACAGCGACGCCTTTATAAGGTATGGAGAATTCAACGTGAATGTAAAAAAGGGGCTGAAAAAAAAAAAACAATATTATATGGGCCATTCCACCGAATCCTGTACGCAAATCCGGGCTCCAAATTTTTGATGTTTTTTTTTTAATGAATTCTTCACATTATTCAGGTGTCAACAAAGAGATTTCTCGAGTATGAAAGATCTCTGACTCAAGCTAATTGGGGTTTTCGTAATTATTAGATTTTGCTTCGAAATTTTCCAATCTAATTCAACGGTTGAAAAAAAAAAATGCCTTTAAAAAAAATTTTAAAACATGGTTTTCGATCGAAAATTTTTTGAATTTTTCGAAAATGATTATCATTGTTTTTTCTCACTTGTAATTTTTAGCGCTAAATTAAAAAAATAAAACTTTAAAGCTTGGATTTTTTTTCCCTAAAAATTCAGGATATTTCCGATGAAAATCATGTCTAAAAATTTTCCGCTCGTTCACCTTCGAGTCACAGTTACGGTTTGAATAAAATTTGAGAGTTTTTTTAGTCGTTATTTGTGCATTTCTTCATTGTTACTCGTTTATTTTTTATCCAAAACATATAAACTCTCTTTACACTCATTTATACGTTAACCAACCCCACATAGGACTCATTTATACATACGTATTTACACCTAATACAATTTCATGCTACCGCACAGCTTCTTCTTTACATGAACATTCTGTGGAACTATGAAATTTAAATTTCACGTAATTTTCCTCGTCTGGAATGATAGAATGGAATTTTTTTTTCTAAAAGTTACGTATGAATGAGTGTCCTCCCCGTTCCTCGCGCGATCTTTCGGATCGAATTATCTTTTACGTACCGCGCAATTATAAAAGCGAAAATAAATCCGCTGAAGCTCTCAGATTCTCACTGGCAGAACGCCCTTGCAGTGGATTAAATGAGACAACATCGAGAATTGCGCGTCATTCTTTAATCCGAAAAGAGGGGAAAAATAAAAATATCCGTTATGGCGATTGACTCGCTGACCGAAAGTAGTCAATTCAAAAAAAAAAAAAAAAAAAAAAAAAAAAAAACATTGAAAAACAGTCCAAAGAGTCACCGCTGATTTCTCCAGCGTCCTTCAATCTCAAAAGTTCGAAATATTATAAAAAAAAAAAAAAAAAAGAAACAAATTACTTTTGAATCAATAAACCGAATTTCATGAAAATCTCATCGAATTTCATATGAATTTTATGAAAATCTTCGTGAATAAATTACCGCATTGCCGAAAAATCATAAGAGTTATCGTTGCGCATTTCAATCATAATTTATTGAAGAGATATTCCGACCTATAAGTTTGAAAAGCAAGAAGCTGCTTCTCGTCATATTCACAGTACAACGAGCACTGTTCAACGCCAGTTCTATATGCGATCACTATATAGAGAAAGGCGAGAATCATATGAAAAGCCGGTAAAACGTTTAAAATTCACTCGAGCGTTGCGCATAGATTGTTTGAGTAAAAATCTACGACTGACAGTACCGTAAAAAAAAAAAAAAAAAAAAAAAAAAAAATCACTGTAGAATACACCAAAGCACAGAGGTTCAAACGGTAAGCTCGATAACGTTAATTATATATACGCGTTTCAAGGATTTCCGTGCAACTGGCATTGAAAAACGTCAGTCGATCATAATTACGGTAAAATTAGTCCGGAGCTTCGTTTTGCTCGAAACAATGAGCTCGCGGGTATACATATTCAAACGGCAAGATAGTATTATTATAACGCGAGGGCACGAGAGATCGTGAATTAAAGCGGTCGTCATTGTTAGCTTGCGGCATATATTCGTGCGGTGTGTATAGCTGATGGATGCGTTACATCTCGGTCCCGAGCAGAAATTCATTCAGACTGCCTGATGATTCATCAGGGCCTGATCAGGTATCAATAAGGGGTGCCTGATCCGGCGTGCCTTATTAATGCCAGATAAGGGCCTGATTAGGTACCAATAAGGCGTGCCTGATCCGGCGTGCCTAATTTGTGCCATATAAGGGCCTTATCAGGTATTAAGAAGCCGCGCCCGATCTGGCGTGCCTTATTTGTGTTAGATAAGGGCCTGAGCAGGTATGAATAAGGCGTGCCTGATCAGGCGTGCCTTATTTATGTCAAATATGGACCTGATCAGGTATTAAGAAGACACGCCTGATCTGGCGTGCCTTATTTGTGTCAGATAAGGGCCTGAGCAGGTATGAATAAGGCGTGCCTGATCCGGTGTGCCTTATTTATGTCAAATATGGACCTGATCAGGTATTAAAAAGGCACGCCTGATCTGGCGTGCCTTATTTATGTCAGATAAGGGCCTGAGCAGGTATGAATAAGGCGTGTCTGATCTGGCGTGCCTTATTTATGTCAAATATGGACCTTATCAGGTATTAAGAAGGCGTGCCTAATCTGGCGTGCCTTATTTGTGTCAGATAAGGGCCTGAGAAGGTATGAATAAGGCGTGCTTGATCCGGCGTGCCTTATTTATGTCAAATATGGACCTGATCAGGTATTAAGAAGGCGTGCCTGATCTGGCGTGCCTTATTTGTGTCAGATAAGGGCCTGATCACGTATCGATAAGGCATGCCTGATCCGTAGTGCCTTATTTATGTCAAAAATTACTGTGTATTATTGTGTTTACGCAGTCACGTTGTTCTATCCAGCCCGTTGAGACAGCGGCTTTTCATCAGAACTCATATACTAATGTCATTTAAATACAAGAAAATAATAAGGAACTAATAGCGTAGTGGTAACGTGTCAGTCGTTAGGTAGGTCGTTAGGTAGGTCTCAGGTAAAATCTTAGGTAGGCTCAAAATTAATTTCGACGGAAAAACGTCCGGACTATGAAGCCGGAAACACTCGTAAAAAAAAATAATCTCCAAATTTTTAATTTTTTTTTTAAATGATTATTTAAGAATCGAAAGTGCTGAATTCGTCGATTGGAGGGTAGTTGGGATCAAATCCCGGTCGATGACTTTTTTTTTTTTTTAATTTACAGGGTTTTCAAAAATAATGGAATGTAACAGCTTCAAATTCATTCATCGATCATTCCTAATTGCTAATTTTAAAAAAATTATATCTATAGCCGGACGAAATTTCTACTCGGGCTTTATCAGGTCCAGATAAGGCGTTTTATCAGGGCCGGATGAAGCGCCTGATCAGGGCCGAACGAGGCGCCTGATCAGGGCCGGATTTGGTATTGTGGCAACCTGATCAGGGCCGAATTTCTCCCTGATTAAATTTCTGCTCGGGGTATTGTACACGGGGTGTGTACATCTCACAATCAGGCTTGAGTGCGGGAACTTTTTGAACAGGCGGAAAGTACATGTGTACATTTTTTTTTTTTTTTTTTTTTTTGATAAAATGAGCAATTTCGTTGTTACGATGTTCGTGGATCGAACGGAGCAAGCTGGTAAATGACAGATTGAAAACGATATAAAGCAAAACTTAAACGAGAGCGTTTCACTTGCAATGTATGAGGGTATTATCTCATTGAGAGATAAAAAAAAAAAAGAAGGATTCCGGGATTAAAAGTCATATAAGTGGGACGGAATATGGAGAGAACAAAGTGCAATCGGAGAAAAATTACGTACTCGGATAAAGATTTTGAGCCGAAGGTAAGACGGGTGAGACTGGTGAGGGAATTTTTTTTCGGAAGGTTTTTAGCAAAATCTCTATGAGCACTCTCGATTATATGTATATAATATATATATATATATATATATATATGTATATGCGTAAAGCGGATAGCCATAGAGGAGGCAGAGGAAAAAGAAAAAGTGGAAAAAGTAATGCCTCACGGGACTCGTATCCCGGAAGAGGCAAGGCCACTTTGAGGGGGAAGGGACCCTCGGCTTTTCGCGCAAAATTTACTGCGCTAAACGCTCGAAGCTCCTCGGAAACCAGATGCCCTCGTGTGTGTGTGTATGTATGTATATATATATATATATATATATATGTGTGTGTGTGTGTGTGTGTGTGTGTGTGTGTGTGTGTGTGTGTGTAGCTACGTACAGGGTTTTTTTCCCCCAAAAACGCGTACACTCTTTCACGAACGAGGGATTCCCCGACGATAGTATTTCCGGGTATCGCCAGAATCGCGACAACATCCCCGACCGGCTGTAACTTTTACACGACCAGAGGACTCTGCATATTTGGCGCAAAGAACGCGCGCGCATTGATTTTCTTTCTGCTCTATTCGATCATTTCCTTTTCTTCCCGTGACCCGCCATTTTTTCGTTCCGCTGCAAGTACAATATTTTTTATGCCATATCGCATACAATGCCGCCTGACCTCTCGCGATTTTTCTTTGCACAGTCGCAAAACTCCCCCGCGGTTGAAACTCTAACGCGACTGACAAATCTGTACGAGAACGCATATACCGTTCGATGTACCGAGAGACTTATGTGTCATAACTCGTTGTCAGATCCGGAAAATCTGTTTAACCATAATATATACTTCCGAAAATGATATTCACCGTTGGAACAGCCGCGAATTATACGCGACTCTGCCACAGAAATGTCTCTCTCAGGCTCACGAATTTTGCTTGCCGCTGTAACTATAATTCGTTTGAAGAATTTACGTGAGGAATTAAATCTATAACGAAATCCGCTTTCGAGCCAAAAGCATCTGAATCAATGGCCTCCTCTGCTGCTGTCATCTTGATAATCCATTAAGGGTGCCGTTTATCAAGTGCCAAAACGTTTCATGAGTGACTCAAAAGTATGCCTGCGTGATGTATCTGCTCCACAGATATCCATATGTTTACGTATGAGTCTCCCTTATGGGGAGAGGAAAGGAGAATGAAGGAAATGGAATAATATTTCTCGGTAGGGTCAGGTGTAGCAAGGGAATATGGTTAGAAAAAAATGTGCGGTTTGAGCGCATTGCGACATTCCGTTTGTGAGCTCGCGTGTGCACATTCTCTCTCTCTCTCTCTCTCTCTCTCTCTCTCTCTCTCTCTCTCTCTCTCTCTCTCTCTCTCTCTCTCACTCTCTCTCTCTCCCTCCCTTGTCTACCGAGAAAATAGGGGATGATGATGCCGGGACTTATGGGGTCCGGTATACGCCCTGATGGTATAGTATAACTCCGGGCTTCTATATACGCCGGAATGCGCGTCGGGGAAAATTCTCCATGGAGAGCCTGCCGCGGGCAAGATAAATTTTATTTAACCCCGTCACTTCATGCGAAGCTCTCTCGGCGCGCGTCTCCACCTCTACAGCCCGAGATGGCGAGAACGAAACGACTAGGGAAAAAAGCATATATATATATGCTTTTTTCCCTATATATATATATATATATATATATATTTGTATAAATATATAGCAGAGGGAGGTGCATGTATGCTCGTCCTTGCTGTCCCCAGATGATAGGACTTTACGATTGCTCTCGCTGCACCAGCTCCCGATTCTCCGGTGTACACACACACACACACACACACAGTCAATTTAAATTGCGAATTAAGTCCCTCGTTTACCAACACATAGAATTATTCCGATATAACAAACACCGAGAAAACAAAACATAATGCTCCCACATTTCAGCGTCTTTAGCAGAAATGACGCAAAATGTGTAAAAACAAAAAAAAACAGGATGCAAATTATAAATTTGCACATTGCTTCCTCATCATTTTATCTCGCTAGGACGGGCGCACGCTCGATAGTCCAGTCATTCTAGCCAAAAAAAGTAGGTTCATTATGAAATTTTCTACAGAATTGATTTTGCTTCTGGAAAAGGGTCAGCGGTATCTCCTGAGTATAAATTCAAGTTGACGGGACGCGGGGGTTCAGCCACCATCTTGGAAACCACGTTTTATCAAATATCTCGTGAACCGTGCATCGGTACGACAAAATCGGTACAGACCTTTTTGTAGTTGATGAAATTCTCTACAACTTTTATTCGAAATTTTTTCCCATTTAGTGCATAGTTTTTTCATTTGTAGCGCGGCAAACTTTTCCAACCATCATTATTTTTACTGTTACATCGACCGTTAACTACGTATTTAACAATAACCGTGTTTGGAAAAGTTTGCCGCGCTATAAATAAAAAACCATGCACTATAAAGGAAAAAGTTCTGAATAAAAGTTGTAGGGAATTTCATTATCTAAAAAAAAGATATCCACTAGTTTTATCGTACGATGCACGGTTCATCTCATATTTGATAAAACGTGTTTTCCAAGATGGCGGCTAAAGCTTAGCCCCTCCCGCGTCTTACCAACTTGAATTTTCACTCAGGGGAAACCGCTGTACCTTTTTCAAAAGCAAAATCAATTCTGCAGAAGATTGCGGAAAAAATTACCAGAATTACTGGACTATTATACATCAGCTAGTTTCGCCATAGTTAAGGATAGCATACGTCTCTAATTGACACGGTCTTTTCTGAGGATACCGCAACATTATTTGATGCAAACCCGTCAATCCTTGACACAAGAATTTAGCCTGTAATACTCTGATACGTTTTTATTCAGTTCATTGGAGTTTTCTAATGGCTTGACAATTATTTGTTTCGCCCGAGTATGACATTTACTGTTTCTGTAATTGATGCGAGGACCTTAAAAAACTTGAGGAACGGTAAACCCAGAGGCCAGGAAGATAAACGGCATTACGGTCATGTTCTCGATGAAACATAACAATTGTATCATTGAATTGCTTATAACAACAACAACTGCATAACAATTATAGCATTGAATTTTTTAAATTAAAAATCAGTCGCGGAATTTTAGGTGAATGCAACTATCCACACCAAGCTCTGCGAAATTATTATTTGAACACCCTTGCATTAACAGAGTAGTCAAAATCATGTAAAATAGGACACTCATGCTCGAGTTGTGTGTAAAGTTTGCTCACGATTGCTTCAGTAGTTTTCGAGGTATAGAAGTTTGAATTTCGCTTTGCTTGCACGCACGCACGCACACGCACACACACACACACACACACACACACACACACACACACACACACACACACACACACACACCGGGAGATTTTTTCTAAATATGATTTCTCGAAATTTTTAAACATTTTAAACACACTGGCATGAAAATCTTGAAATTTTTATTCCGCACCATCACAAAGTTGTCCTCTACGGGGAATCAAAATTGACGAGTATGACTTTTGGTGCCAATTCCATCCAGGAAGACAGAGAAAAATATTGAAATAAATTAAAGAACTTGCGATTAATAATTCAATATATAATAAATCATGGATTAAAACTAGAGCAAAGAGCCAAGAGAGAGAGAGAGAGAGAGAGAGAGAGAGAGATTGATTGATTGATTTGTTTATTTAAGCCATGGATCCCGTAGGCAAAGAGAGAGAGAGAGAGAGAGAGAGAGAGAGAGAGAGAGAGATTAATCTCAGGGCTTAATTGAAGACACATTCCCAAGCTATTTGTATATATATTTGGTAGTGAACGCATTCACGGATGCACACCGTTTTTCGGGCTGTCTGGAATAAACGAGATGTTATCGAGTGCCCATGACTACCCACGCTTGACAAGGCAACCAAAACAGCAGCAATGTCGAACGTATTTCCTACATCACCGCGTCGCGTCGGTCATCTTGGCTCATGGGGCCCCTGGCATAAGCTTTTACGCTTTATTTATCCGATCGGAACTCTTACCACGAGAACCGGCTACCAACTATATCCCGTATCTCTCTCTCTCTCTCTCTCTCTCTCTCTCTCTCTCATTCTCTCTCTTTCTAAAACCACATTCTCCGTGTTCTATAACTCGTCGAGTATAAGAAGTCGCGGAAGCGTTCGGCACATTCCGATCGTATATATACATATACGGATAAAAGGATTCGGGATCGTTGCCAATGAAGATAGTTTGAACTCAAGATGGGGAAGTACAGAGTACCCTAATGCTTTTAGTAAGAACCATTTTCAGGAAATTGAAGTACATTGTTTTTTTTTTTAATTTCGAAACGCTTCTCGTTTGCTCGGGCATGGATACTTGACGAGTCAATGACTGGTGGACCAAGGTCGATTGAACGAATCAGTTTGCTTTTTGTATAATTGGCGATGTGGATTGATTGACGAAATTATTCAGACACACGTGTGCTATTTATTATCCATAAGGGCGTGTTGAGTGAGAAAAACGTCATGAGCGTAAAACCTTAAAATACGAGATTTTTTTTACGCGGGTCTGCGTGTCGATATGATCGCTAAATCCCAAAAGCATATTCAAGCTGAAACGTCAGAGAGCTGGTCCTTTAACAAAAATTTGGAGCGAGCCCAGTGGACGCAGAGAACGTTTCGATATTCCCTGATGGACATAAATGGTATTGAAGAAAGAACTGAAAAAAAAAAAAAAACGATCGAGTAACACTCTCGACGGGACAGCGTCCCTAATTGCAAATTAATTCTACCCGTTCGCCCCGCGCGGTCGCGGTGTTCAATCGGGAGGATTAGTAATTTGGTGAACGTCATTCGTTGTGCTTGCGGTTCGTCATTCTCTCGTGTGTCTGAGAACGATGAAAGCTATTTTTTTTTCTTTCTCGTATATATACGTAATTTCGACCGCTACTCGGATAATGGCTGCTAGATTCGGTACGATAAGCCCCCCTCCTTCACTTGATCGCCTAGTAGGGAACTTTGGATAATCTACATGAGGTATATATATATATATATACATACAAATATACCTTTATACATGCATACATATAGAGCCTGTTCTCTGGATCGTTTATTCTCTTTTTTCGCTCTCGCAGTTCTCCAACCCCGGAACGGAGCTACCTGAAACATCGTGCCATTAGTGCCGACCGTTGTCAGCCTATCGTTTTTTTTTTCCACGGTTTCTTCGACGACGACATCGTCTCCCCCCCCCCCCCCCCCCCCCCGATCCTATTTATATGCCCTTTTATCCCCTCGTATACGACTATAACCGCGATGGCCCATACCCGAAACTGTAACGCCGGCTTGTAGATCGTCCGGTTACACTTTCCAAAGCAATCAAGTCCATCTCAATTTATGATTAAACTCAATCCGGATCGAGGCACACGCCGTCGCTCTGCTTTTGTACGCCAGGCACACAAACAAACAAACAAACAAACAAACACACACACACACACACACACACATATGCGTAAGCGAGAAAAAACGTCGATGTAAAAATGAGAACGAGGAGTATGCGCTTGAATATAATCCATGCCAGTTTAATCCGACATCTGATGGTAATTGGATAAATTATGGTACTTATATATATATATATATGTGTATTTATATATTAGGACTTTATTTGGGATCGAAAAAATTTTCATCATGCCACGCCTCGAAGCTGTTACGAATAAATATTTAAAAAAAATATGTACGTATGTAAAGGACGTCTGTATTGCAGTTCAAGAGTTGGCTGATTTTATTTTTGTGAAAAAGAAAACAATTAATTAATCCAGTTTAATCAAGTTTTAGCAATTAATTAATCAAGTTTAAAGGGGGAGGGGGGGGGGATGAAAAATCAAAAGTTAAAAATGAATCTGGTGTGTGCAGAAAATACGAGAGAGTATAAATTGTGAGAAAAAGCCATTTTGTTCCTAATGCACCGGGAATTATTTTATCCTTATCGTATGCAGCTCTGAATGGAGTATACGCATGCAATGTCACGGAAAAGGAAGAAAAAAACTGTTCACACAGCACACGCTGTGGTCTGTGGTGCTGGTGATCAAATGGAAAAAGCGAGACGGACAGTTCGGATTTTGGTAGAACGAGATAGTGACTTGTTGGACGCGATGCCGATACCCTCGTCTCCTTTCCTGTATCCAAAAATGTCATGCCTCCTCCTCCGCCGTTTCCCGCTGTCGTTCGATAATGGGCCCATGAGCTATAACAGATATAGGCATGAATACATTATAATCAACCCGCGCGGTTACTCACCTAACATGAGCATTTTGCCCGCACACTCGCGCAATCCGTATACTTCCTTTGCTGTGTCTTGTCAACTTGAGGATTTTTTTGTATTCCTGTAACTTCTCCGACAATATGCTCGACAAAAAAAATCTTTCGGACTGATTTTATCACAATGAATTTTTTTTTTTTTTTTTTAATGACGCGAAAAACGGTGAATAAAATATTTTTCATTACTGAGATAAACGAGAATTATCTTTCGGCTTTAAAAAAAGCAGCTGCAACCATCCGCCGAATCACGAGTATGAGGTGATATAAATTTTATATCTGGACGCTCAAAGTATAAATTTCGTACGAGCCAATCCAGCAATAATTAAAATGCCGTGGTGACTGTTTTGTCGTAAAAATGTTGAATAGTCAAATGCACTCGGAGCGTACTTCACTAAACGATGTTCTAAAAAAAAAAAAAAAAAGCCCATTTTGACAGGAATTAATCCACTAATCCGAAATATATCCTGTGAGATATTCATAGAATATCGTTGTAGAATATGCATGAATGTTCGTAATACGATGACTCGACGAATGAATAAACGGTTGGGAGCAATGACTTTCTGCTTTCAATAGATTAACATAAAAATAGATTCTTCTTGATCTGTCGCAGTACCTCAGTTATACAATGAGATGTGGGGCAAATGAGATAGCGTCGTATTATCGTCAGAAAAAGTAGCAAGCGAGAAAAATTTCATAGAATATTCCTACAAGCTGGGGAAGCCACTAAAATATCCCCTATAATTTTTGTACATTCATAAATCTAATGAATGAAGCTAGAAATGCTATAAATTTCATCCGCTGCCACTCCAGTAATCAGAGCTTTGCCAATATAAAGCTTGTAGTAATTTTTGACCGCCGAGTCAAATGCCTACATTTTTGGTGAAACTAAACTCGAAAGTTTCCATTGATGATCGATTCAATCTTCATTCATGTTATCAGCTCTTCACTCTGACCTGTTGGTTATTTTTTTTTTTTTTCTTCAATTCAGCTCTATTCCTCCGACAATTATGGATAGCCAATGCATCACAGCGTGAGAGAGTCGGTGTGAAAAACTCGTGCCATAAACTCAAGTTCCCTGACAGAGTAAACAAATGAACTATATACTTCGAGAGTGTACTTCAGTGACCATGTATACATGTGCGATCATGTAAATCGCGTAAATCACGTAAATACAGGAAATAGTTCATTCGTGAATGACAGATCGATTAGGGTCGATTGCAAGACCATTTCGGTATACGATTTCGCGACAATATCGGCAACCATCGACGTTTCAACTAGCAGATATAATATTATTGAGAAATACAACCTATAGCCTATAGGCTTAGCGTAGTACACCAGTCACCGAATTATGCGCACACGCGGACGTATCTATAACCTCTTGCTGGGCAATGGAACGCGCCACCCGGGTATACGAGGTCTATATTGCAGTTAATCTATGCTCCGATTGTATCTGTTCGTTGGGTTATACGAACGACCCATATAGGAGGCGCGAGGCTCTTGAACATTAACTGGCCGTTGTTAACTGGCCTGCAACGATCGAAGATACTCCAGGCAGTTTCGCGATATTCCCCATGCACACACCACAACCGTTCTCTGTCTCTTATTATTGCTTTGCCTAACCCGCCCCGGCGATTCTACTGTACCGTATATAACACTCAACATCCATGTGTTTCGCGATATATACAGCTATAAAGCTCTCCATTTGGGTTGTTCCCGAGCCTATATGTTTTGTCGTTCGACGGATACGAATTGATCGCCGAATGCATTAACGCGTGTGTGTGTGTGTGTATTGCAATGAGAAATCTCCGTCAGCAAGACACAATAAATGGTGCATTTACAATTCCAGCCAATAAAATCTCTACCAGAATCCAAGACTAAGCAACACCTCTGTACCCAATTATACATATCC